>VMBQ01007454.1:0-45824 GCA_007657795.1 Dreissena rostriformis | reverse complement strand
AGAATATTTGTACTTATGATATCTGGGCTGAGTTTGAAAATGTATGCGATCCGTTGTAAAAGATGGCCACAAGGGGGCGTGGCATTTTTCCTTATATGGCTATAGTAAAACCTTGTTACCACTCTAGAAGTCAAATTTATTATCCAATGCACAGGTACTTGAATTATTTTTTTGTCCTTATATATATAATATATGATAATATATAAGGACAAAAAAAATATATTCAAGTACCTGTGATCCAATGTTTAAGAAACTTGATCAGAACATTCTTTCTAACAATAGCTCGGCTGAGGTAGAAAATTTGAAAATGGGTATGGTTCGTTGAAAAACATAGCCGCTTTTCCTTATATGGCTATAGTGAAAACTTGTTGACGCTATAATAGCCACATTTATTGGCCAATCTTTATGAAACTTGGTCAGAACATTTATCCAAATGAAATCTTGGAAGAGGTTTAAACTGGGTCATATGAGCTTAAAAACTTTGTCACTAGGTCAAATATAAAAAACATGTTAAAAGTCACTTTTTGGTCCAATCTTCATGAATCAGCTTGCATTATTTCAGAATAGTCTAGTTCTTTTGGCTCTCAGGTGAGCGCCTTAGGGCCCATGGCCCTCTTGTTCTACATATGCGTCGCATAATCACACATAAGTTTTGTATTTTTTGTATTTGCAGCCATCCAACACGTGAATCTGTCTGGTTTACGGAGTTCATGATCTTAGCATTGAATCTATTGATAGTAAGTTTTTTTTTTATATTTTGTGATAGCATTTTTAGCTCGTCTTACATTTTTGGTTTTCAATATTTTATTCGCGAAGCATCGAATTTTACACAAGTATTGTATATATTTTCATATAATGTGTAAGTGATAACCTAAGGAGTTAGGAAAACAGTAGGGATGATAGAAAAGGTTGTTCACAAACATATTTGAAGAAAAAAAAACAGAGAAAAAAATATGCTAAAAAAAGTGAGCCAAAAATGTATTTATTTTATTGTATTTTAACTAAAAACGTTCAAAATTGTTCTCTAAATATATTCAATTTATTTTTGCTTATACCGGTAGCTCATCTTACAAAGAGTGACATGCTCATGTTTACTCATCTTACATAGCGTAAAATGCTGATGGTTACTCATTTTACATAGCATAACATGATAATGGTTACTCATCTTACATAGCGTAACATGCTCATGGTAAATCATCTTACATAGCGTAACATGCTCATGGTTACTCATCTCAAATAGAGTAACATGCTCATGGTTACTCATCTTACATAGCGTTAAATGCTCATTTTAAATCGTCTTACATAGCGTAACATGCTCATGGTTACTCATCTTACATAGCATAACATGCTCATGGTTACTCATCTTACATAGCGTAACATGCTCATGGTTACTCATCTTACATGGTGTAACATGCTCATGGTTACTCATCTTACATAGCGTAACATGGTCATGGTAACTCATCTTACATAGCGTAACATGCTCATGGTGACTCAAATTGCATAGCGTAACATGCTCATGTTTACTCATCTTACATAGCGTTACATGCTCATGGTTACTCATATAACATAACGTAACATGCTCATAGTTACTCATCTTACATAATGTAACATGCTCATGGTTACTCATCTTACATAGCGTAACATGCTCATAGTTGCTCATCTTACATAGTGTAATGTGCTCATGGCACATCATCTTACAAAGCATAACATGCTCATGGTTACTCATCTTACATAAGGTAACATGCTCATGTTTACTCACCTTGCATAGCGTAACATGCTCATAGTTACTCATCTTACAAAACGTAACATGCTCATGTTTACTCATCTTGCATAGCGTAACATACTCATAGTTTCTCATCTTACATAATGTAACATGCTCATGGTTACTCATCTTGCATAGCGTAACATGCTCATGTTTACTCATCTTGCATAGCGTAACATGCTCATAGTTACTCATCTTACATAACATAACATGCTCATGGTTACTGATCTTACATAATGTAACATGCTCATGGTTACTCATCTTACATAGTGCAACATGCTCATGGTTACTCATCGTACATAGCGTAACATGCTCATGGTTACTCATCTTACATAATGTAACATGCTCATGTTTTCTCATCTTACATAGCATAACATGCTCATGGTTACTCATCTTACATAACATAACATGCTTATGGTTACTCATCTTGCATAGCGTAACATGCTTATGGTTACTCATCTTACATAACTTAACATGCTCATGTTTACTCATCTTGCAAAGCGTAACATGCTCATAGTTTCTCATCTTACATAAGGTAACATGCTCATGGTTACTCATCTTGCATAGCGTAACATGCTCATGTTTACTCATCTTGCATAGCGTAACATGCTCATAGTTACTCATCTTACATAACGTAACATGCTCATGGTTACTGATCTTACATAATGTAACATGCTCATGGTTACTCATCTTACATAGTGTAACATGCTCATGATTACTCATCTTACAAAGTGTAACATGCTCATGGTTACTCATCTTACATAATGTAACATGCTCATGGTTTCTCATCTAACATAGCCTTTCATGCTCATGGTTACTCATCTTACATAACGTTACATGCTCATGGTTACCCATCTTGAATAGCATAACATGCTCATGGTTACTCATCTTACATAACTTAACATGCTCATGTTTACTAATCTTGCATAGCGTAACATGCTCATAGTTACTCATTTTACATAATGTCACATGCTCATGGTTACTCATCTTGCATAGCGTAACATGCTCATGTTTACTCATCTTGCATAACGTAACATGCTCATGGTTACTCATCTTACATAACGTAACATGCTCATGTTTACTCATCTTGCATAGCGTAACATGCTCATGGTTACTCATCTTACATAACGTTACATGCTCATAGTTACTCATCTTACATAACATAACATGCTCATGGTTACTCATCTAACATAACGTCACATGCTCATGTTTACTCATCTTATATAGTGTAACATGGTCATGGTTACTCATCTTACATAGTGTAACATGCTCATGGTTACTCATCTTGCATAGCGTAACATGCTCATGTTTACTCATCTTACATAACGTAACATGCTCATGTTTACTCATCTTATATAGTGTAACATGCTCATGGTTACTCATCTTACATAATGTCACATGCTCATGGTTACTCATCTTACATAGTGTAACATGCTCATGGTTACTCATCTTACATAGCGTAACATGCTCATGGTTACTCATCTTACATAGAATAACATGCTCGTGGTTACTCATCTTTCATAGCGTAACATGGTCATGGTAACTCATCTTACATAGCGTAACATGCTCATGGTGACTCATATTGCATAGCGTAACATGCTCATGTTTACTCATCTTACATAGCGTTACATGCTCATGTTTACTCATATAACATAACGTAACATGCTCATAGTTACTCATCTTACATAACGTAACATGCTCATGGTTACTCATCTTACATAGCGTAACATGCTTATAGTTGCTCATCTTACATAGTGTAATGTGCTCATGGTAAACTATTGAAATACTTTGCAGTTTGACTGTCTACCTTTTATTCAAATGATTTCATGATTTCGTACCTTAAACTGAGTCAAGTCTAAAAAACGTCCAATGAATTTTTAATGGCTGGTCCTCTATGAAAATGTTACAAATCATTCGAGAATGAGATGCTATGTTTCCAGATGGAAGGTCCTTACACCAAAACATTGATTTAAAAAATGAACAAAATAATTTGAGGGCACAGATTTCTTGTGTACATGTGCTTCAACTGTCGAATCAATCTTCACAAACAATGTCTGAAATGCATTAGTATAGTTAGCTCTTCATCCTTCAACACCTTGTGTTGTCCAAGCATGAAATATACCAGAGATTTATCAAAACAAAATACAAGGAAATAATTATGTTGTTTTTTTTTTACAGATCTTTGGTTGTACCTTAGCTACCTGAATTCTCAATAATTTCCGAAGTTTATATATTATGTATCTTCCAGTCCTGTTTATATAGGCATGCTGTTGATTTAGTTAATGTGACACCCTTTTATTTGATCCATTATATGAGCCTTGTTCTAGGAAACTTGGGCTTAATGCATTTGCATAAATGTCATCTCAGATTAGCCTGTTCAGTCCCCGTAGGCTAATCAGGGATGACACTTTCCGCTTTTATGGAATTTTGCATTTCTAGGAAGTCTCTTTTAAACTAAAAATCCAGTTTTGGCGGAAAGTGTTGTTCCTGATTAGCCTGTGCGGAATGCACAGGCTAATCTGGGATGACACTTTATGCACATGCACATGCATTAAGCCCAGTTTTCCCAGAACGAGGATCATTTTATTATTCCACCTTGCATGCATCGTATATTTCCTGTAGATCTGGGCATATTCAAGGTTCGTAGGCAAGATGGGCAAATCACCTGCTATGCTGGTTACTGAAAACACTGGAGTGAAGTTCAAGTAAGTGACTATACTGCTGTGAAGTTCAAATTAGTGAGGACACTGCAGCATCGTTTTTGAGCTTTGTAACAGTTAATTTGTTCATCTATATTGCTGTAATGATCACATTACTCTTAACCGAATGGTATTTACACATTACTTTTAATATCTGGATTTTGTGAGTCAATTAGGGACATTCGTTATGAAAGTGTTTTTGTCTGCAGAGATGTTGCAGGCTGTGAGGAAGCCAAGATTGAAATAATGGAGTTTGTGAACTTTCTGAAAAACCCTCAGCAGTACATCGATCTGGGTGCCAAAATCCCAAAAGGAGCCTTGTTGAACGGCCCTCCTGGCACGGGTAAAACCCTGCTTGCAAAAGCAACTGCGGGCGAGGCTGGCGTCCCGTTCATAGCGGCCTCGGGGTCAGAGTTCATGGAGATGTTTGGGGGAGTGGGACCTAAAAGGGTTGGTATATGAACTGACAGTCTATTTAGAGTTTGTTGTCTTTATGTTTGCTTTTTGTTAAGCCATGCTGTGTTTGGCATGTACTCAGCATACACTTAGAACAGTTTTGCACTGATCGATCAAATGGGTGCTTTTACACAGACGTATTAAAAGGCAAGGTATTTTGTTCTTTTTTTTTTACTTAGCCTTTAAATAATCCTTGCCATCAAAAGGTATAGCAGATGGAGCAGACATGAAAGTGTTATGGCCAGACTGACTGACGGAGTGAGAGACGGACAAAGTGCATTCCTATTATTCCCCTATCGCATTATGGATTTTCATCAAACTTGGCCAAAGACGTTCAGGTCATTTGGTAGATGTGTAGAAGGCATTAGTCAGTCTTGCTTGCTCAAAATCAAGGTCATTACTTAAAGGTCAAAACATCTTTATCAGTGCTGAGTAGTCAAACTATGGGGTATTGCATGAGATGCTCTTAATATAATACATGTTACTGTATACTTAAATACATTTGTAAATTGAAATTTGCTCTGTGACAAGGATGTGTAATGCATTTGCGTTAAGTGTCGTCCCAGATAAGCCTGCGCAGTCCGCACAGGCTAATCAGGGTCAACACTTTTCAATTTTATGTTTTTTATCGTTTAAAGAAAGTCTCTTCTTAGCAAAAATCCAGTTAAGGCGGACTGCACAGGCTAATCTGGAACCACACTTTATGCACATGCATTAAACCCCCTTTTCACAGAGCGAGGCTCAATTGAATCGTGTGATTTCCTACTAAAAAGTGATATCTGTCATATGCGGGCACATTTATTTAAAATGCTTTTTCGCATAATATTTTTAATGTTTATCTGAAATAAATGGAAAATATCTCACTGTAGGTGAGATCGATGTTTAAGACGGCTAGAGAGAAAGCGCCATGCATCGTATTCATTGACGAGATCGACGCAATAGGAAGCAAGCGTCTCGTCGGCCGCACCTATGAAGATGAGAAAAGCAACACTCTCAATCAGCTGCTTGTAGAGATGGATGGTAAGGCAGCAAATGTGAACATATAAGTCTCGTTCTTGAAAAACTGGTCTTAATGTATATGCGTAAAGTGTCATACCAGATTAGCCTGTGAGAATCAGATGGGATGGGTATGGGATTACACTTTCCACCTTTTATAGATTTTCACTCAGAAGAGACTTCCTTTGAACAAAAAAATACCATAAAAGGGAAAAGTGTTGTCCCTGATAAGCCTGTGCGGACAATAACTCAACATGAAGCTGTAAGTGTTGTCCCTGATAAGCCTGTGCGGACAATAACTCAACATGAAGCTGTTTGTCCTTGTGTGTGATAAATGTGAAGTAAAAACTACACAATTTATTGATAAATGGTACTTATACTCAAGTTTTGCACCTAGTTGAAACGTGCCACTGCGGGGGTTAATGTCATCTTGTGTTAATAATAAAGATTTTCTTAGAATGTTTTTTTTTTGCCAGGTTTTGAATCAGAGCGTGGTGTGATTGTCATGGCTGCCACAAATCGTCTGAACATCCTTGATAAAGCTTTGACGCGACCTGGAAGATTCGATCNACGCTTAGAACAGTTTTGCGCTGATCTATCAAATTGGTGCCTTTACACAGACATATTAAAAGGCAAGATATTGTGTTCTTTTTATGTCCCCTTCTTCGAAGAAGAGGGGGTATATTGTTTTTGGCCTGTCTGTCTGTCATTCTGTCTGTCTGTCTGTTTGTCTGTCTGTCTGTCTGTCTGTCTGTCCAAAACTTTAACCTAAGTTAAAGTTTGGTCATAACTTTTGCAATATTTAACATAGCAACTTCATATTTGGCATGCATGTGCATCTCATGGAGCTGCACATTTTGAGTGGTGAAAGGTCAAGGTCATTTTTTAAGGTAAAAGGTAAAAAAACACAATCCAAGGGAAGTAATAAGCTTTAAAGGGAGATAATTTATATACCTGACAAATGATGAATAGAAATTTTATTTCAAAGCGGCGCAGTAGGGGGCATTGTGTTTCTGACAAACACATCTCTTGTTTTTACGTAGCCTTTAAATAATCTTTGCCATCAAAAGTTATAGCAGATGGAGCAGACATGAAAGTGTTATGGCCAGACTTACTGACGGAGTGAGAGACGGACAAAGTGCATTCCTATTATTCCCTATCGCATTGATAGATTTTCATCAAACTTGGCCGAATACGTTCAGGTCATTTGGTAGATGTGTAGAAGGCATTAGTCAGTCTTGCTTGCTCAAAATCAAGGTCATTACTTAAAGGTCAAAAAATCTTATCAGTGCTGAGTAGTCAAACTATGGGGTATTTGCATGAGATGCTATTAATATAATACATGTCACTGTATACTTAAATAAATTGAACTTTGCTCTGTTAAAAGGAGGTTTAATGCATTTGCATAAAGAGTTGTCCCAGATAAGCCTGTGCAGTCCAAGCAGGAAAATCAGGGACAACACTTTCCGCTTTTATATTTTTCTATAAATAAAAATCAAGTTAAGGCGGAAAGTGTGGTCCCTGATTAGCCTGTGTGGACTGTACAGGCTAATCGGGATGACACTTTACGCATATGTATTAAACCCCCTTTTCACAGAGCGAGATATAATTGGAAAGGTGTGATTTCCTACACAACACTTGAACAGTGATAATGTTATATGATGGCACATTTATATTAAATGCTTTTTCGCATAATGTTTATCTGAAATAGATGAAAAATATCTCACTGTAGGTGAGAAAGATGTTTAAGACGGCTCGAGAGAACGCGCCGTGCATAGTGTTCATTGACGAGATCGACGCGATAGGAACCAAGCGTTTTGGTGGCAACTCCATCGATGATGAGAGAAGCAACACTCTCAATCAGCTGCTTGTAGAGATGGATGGTAAGGCAGCAAATGTGCACATTTAACCCTCGTTCTTGGAAAACTGGTCATTATGCATATGCATAAAGTGTCAAACCAGATTAGCCTGTGAGAATCAGATGGGATGGGTATGGGATTACACTTTCCACCTTTTATGAGACTTCCTTTGAACAAAAAATACCATAAAAGCGAAAAGTGTTATCCCTGATAAGCCTGTGCGGACAATAATTTAACATGAAGCTGTTTGTCCTTGTGTGTGATAAATGTGAAGTAAAAACTACACAATTTATTGATTAATGGTACTTATACTCAAGTTTTGCACCTGCTTAAAATGTGCCATTGCGGGGGTAAATGTCATCTTGTGTTTATAATAAAGATTTTCTAAGAATGTTTTTTTTTTGCCAGGTTTTGAATCAGAGCGTGGTGTGATTGTCATGGCTGCCACAAATCGTCTGAACATCCTTGATAAAGCTTTGACGCGACCTGGAAGATTCGATCGACAAATATATGTCGGTTCACCTGATATAAAAGGAAGGTAGTCTACTCATTTGCACACAACTCTTGATCAGGATTTCGTGTAGATAGTAATTAAATTTATGTTTCAAGTTTCTATATATGGTAATATCTGTTAATTAAAAAAAAAAATGATTAAATCGAATATTGTTTTAGGGCTATTCACATTTTGTATAGTACGTTCATTCATATTATAGAGTTGCTTGAAAAGCAGTTTTAAAACATGAAGTTGTTGTTTTCAGAACTTCAATTTTCAAAGTCCATCTTAAGAAACTGAAGACTGCTCTAGACAAAGATGAAATTGCGAAGAAAATGGCAACACTCACGCCTGGATTTTCAGGTAATATTTTTTAATGGTTTGCCACAGTTTTTACAAAAATGTTCTGCTTTGAGGGATCTAATTATAACATGGATTTAAATGCAATGTTTTGAATATCTATATTCCACTTCATGTGAGGATTTTTTTTAAACAGAATTGCTCAATAATATAAGGAGGCAATATATCAACAATCTGTGTGAATAAATTAGGGATGGGACCGAATATTCGAATATTTTAAAATTGGCCGAATTTTGGAATCCACAATTCATATTCGAATATTCTTTTTAATGCAAACATACTTCTTAAAAGAACATGTACAACGTCGGCATTTTGGTTCAGTGCAGACGACTTTCCTGTAGTATAAGTCATTGTTTGGACAACAGCCGCCATCAATGAACGAGATGATAATTGGCAAACGGAAGGGTATACAAGAGAGACCTATCGCCAATTTACTCTAAATTTAGATTGATCTAATATGTACAAACTTTTTTCTGAAAATCAGTTCAAAATGAAAGTAATCTTATGTGAAACATCAATTTGTATTGATAAGTATTCAATTTGTTATGGATAGCAATGAACGAACCCTGTCATAAAAACACCAGGGCTTTTCACCCTTATATAACAGGGGCCGAAATTCGGCCCCTTCCCTATTGAAAATAAGGTCATTTTTTCCCAAAATTGATAGAAGAATTTCCCAAATTGTAAAAAAAATACATTTTGGGCAACTCCCAAATTGAAAGCAATGAGCTTTAATATGATGAAGAATGCACCACAATGTTTGTTTTAATACTTCTGCACAATGAAAAAGACCCTGTTTCAAAAACTTTTAAAACACGGTCTTCCCAAAATGAGCAGTTATCGCGCATGAAATTCCCAATTTGAAAGGCTAGGGCCTCTCCCCAATTTC
Organism: Dreissena rostriformis; assembly: GCA_007657795.1. Taxonomy (NCBI): domain Eukaryota; kingdom Metazoa; phylum Mollusca; class Bivalvia; order Myida; family Dreissenidae; genus Dreissena; species Dreissena rostriformis. The sequence goes on along the minus strand of VMBQ01007454.1, from coordinate 36,310 downwards.
CTAATGAAAAGCCCTGAACACCATGGTGTGAATGCCTGATAAAATTATTAATTTGCCCATAAATTGCTGATGAGGTGTCAATAACAACACTGGTGCACTCGAGTAGAAGAAGTGGGTGTTAATAGGGGGCAATAAAGAGATTAGCGATGGTAAATTTAAGCCAGACAGAGAATGAATAGCGAATTTTATTGTGAACTTATAGAAAGAATGTCGTATTTTACGAATGTCGGGACAAATTGTCTCATATCAGGACGCCAGGACAAACACCCAAAAAGCAGAACTGTCTGGCCTATAGCGGGATGTCTGGCATATTAAATTTAATTGCTTTATCAATATATTAAATCAATGATTATCTAATCAGAATTTAGTTACTCAAATATTAACCAATTAAATCGTCGTGGTTGTTAATTCCAGAAAAAATAGCGAAAACAAAAGCATATATATTATCGATGGGAACTAATCCAAAATCAATTAGAAGTATTGAAATAAATTAGAATTATGGTAATGTGTTTTCCGTAAATATCTTATATATTTTTTTTTGAAAATAAACAGTATTTATTTGAAAAGAAGAACATAATAATCAATGATTTTTTTCTTCACTAATTATTACTCTATCCAGTTTTTCAAAGCTGCACATAGGATACGATTTAAAGTGGTAATTGTGGCAATCAGGAATAGTGCAATGCTCCGGCCATTCAAAAGTTCGGACATTTTAATATAAGGTTTATAAATGGAATATTCGAATAATGACAAACGAATATTCGAATATCATTTCAGTATTCATTTCCATCCCTAGAATAAATCTTGTCAGTTATAGTAAATGTTGTTAACTGCAAGAAATTCCTTTTTTATGCCCCCTTTTTCAAAAAAGGTGGTATATTGTTTTTGGCCTATCTGTCTGTCATTCTGTCTGTCTGTCTGTCCAAAACTTTAACCATTATTAAAGTTTTGTCATAACTTTTGCAATATTGAAGATAGCAACTTGATATTTGGCATGCATGTGTATCTCATAGAGCTGCACATTGTGAGTAGTGAAAGGTCAAGGTCATCCTTCAAGGTCAAAAGAAATAAAATCAAAGTGGCGCATTAGGGGGCATTGTGTTTCTGACAAACACATCTCTTGTTTTAAAGGGTCCGTCCAACAGATTTTGGCATGTATTGAAGCTTGTCATTAAATGCTTTAAATGCTTTATATTGATAAATTTAAACATTTGAACTAAAAATCTCCAGTAAAAAAACAAGAATACAATTTTAAAAAAGGAAAAAAAAGTAACCCTCAACAGGGCTCGAACCACTGACCCCTGGAATCCTGGAGTAAAATGCTACCCGCCTAGACCACTCGACCATCCACGCTCATGTTTGAAGAGGATGTATTTTTTAGCTTTATAAGCAATCCTTGTAATTTCCCTAAATATCGTTTCGCGTCGATACGACGCTTTATCTGTTGGACGGCCCCATTAATGTACTTTTGGATTTTGAAAGAAATTAACATATTTACACATTTAAAAAATATCTTCAAATAAGCGTTCTAAGAACTGTCTGATTTACTGAATGAACGAGATGCATGAGTTAACAATGATATTATCGTCGGTTGATAAACTCATAAGTTTAACAATAGGTTTGAATTTTAAATCGATGTATAAGATATAAATTTGTATTATTCAATAGAAATTATTTATGTTATAATACTTAGTTATCAGCAATGAGCTTTTGTTTGCAGTACACCGTGTGCAAACAACTGGGTGGGGAAACAACCTAGCAATACTACCAACTGACCAACGATTTAAAAAGTGGTCTTCTGAGAACAAAGGTCACCTGTCTACAACAGTCACTTTGGCCATTTCCTTTGACTGACCCTTGTTCTCAGTTTTGACTGTATTTAGTATTTAGGCATACGCTTTAAGACTGCAATGTGAAATAAAGTTAATATCCTATTACTTTTTATGCCCCCTTTTTAGAAAAAAAGGGGGTATATTGTTTTTGGCCTGTCTGTCTGTCATTCTGTCTGTCTGTCCAAAACTTAAATAAATATTAATAAATAAATATTAAAGTTTTGTCATGGCTTTTGCAATAATGAATAATCTCATGGAGCTGCACATTTTGAGTGGTGAAAGGTCAAGGTCTTCCTTCAAGGTCAAAGGTAAAAAAAAAAAAAAAAAATCAAAGCGGCGCATTAGGGGGCATTGTGTTTCTGACAAACACATCTCTTGTTTGTGTTCAAGGTGCAGAAATAATGAATGTTTGCAATGAAGCCGCCTTGATTGCTGTTCGTAACAGTAAGAATTTGGTGGACATGGCCGACTTTGAACAAGCCATTGAACGAGTTGTAGCAGGTATGCTTTATTGCTGATACATGCATGATAAATGAGCCTGGTTTTGGAAAGCTGAGGCTTAATGTATGTGCGTAAAGTGTCGTCCCAGATTTGCCTGTGCAGTTCACACTTTCCCCCTAAACTGCATTTTTGCTAAGAAGAGATTTTTTTTTAATATAAAAAAAAGCCAAAAGTGTTGGTACCTGATTAGCCTGTGTGAACTGCGCAGGCTAATCTGGGATGACACTCAACACACATGCATGAAGCCCTGTTTTCCAAGAGCGAGGCTCAAATCTTTTGATATTTTTATGTGCTAAAATGTCGTCTGCTGAATTCCTAAAATAAGCATTTTCTCCAATTTTTTTTCAAAGAATACTATCAGAATAGCAAACAGTTTGGATCCTGATGAGACGCCACGTTCTGTGGCGTCTCATCTGGATCCAAACTGTTTGCAAAGGCCTTCAAAATCTTTTGATATTATGTGCTTCATAAATATGTGGAACTATATGCGTATGTGTTTTTAGAGAGTGAGACCCATATCATTGTATTGCGTTATTTTAACACATGCTGAAAATTGCAAATGCCGAAAGAACATTTTTAATTGTTAATATTTGTATTAGTTAATCCATAAAGTATTATGTTGTTATCATTAACTAACAGTGGAGTAATTTTTACCAAAGAGTCTCGTAAATTATAATTATTCTATCATTAACCCTTTGCATGCTGGGAAATTTGTCGTCTGCTAAAATGTCTTCTGCTGAATTTCTAAAATTAGCATTTTCTCCGATTTTTTTTTTCAAAGAATTCTATCAGAATAGCAAACAGTTTGGATCCTGATGAGACGCCACGTTCTATGGCGTCTCATCTGGATCCAAACTGTTTGCAAAGGCCTTCAAAATTCGGTTCCAGCACTGAAAGAGTTAAACATGCCTTAGGAAACTAAATCCCCACTTGTTGTGTTCATTTGTGACTGCAGAAAATGTTGTGACTACAGAAAATGCGTTACATGTCCTTATAGTTTATATAATGTAAGAACTACATGTAATTTAGTTGTTACTTGTTATGCACAGGTTATGAACCAATCTTATTCCTTACCAAATGTATTAGTGGTACTTATCGTTATTATTCAGAAGAAATGTTTTATTCCTGCTATTTTGCAGGCATGGAAAGAAAGACGCGTGTGTTAATTCCATCTGAGAAACGAAAGATTGCATTTCACGAGGCTGGGAAAGCTGTGATTGCGTGGTTCTCGGAACATGCCGCGCCCATTCTCAAGGTACCCTGACCAACACAAACATATGACTATGAGTGTTGAATTGAGCCGCGCTCTGGGAAAATGTGGCTTAATGCATGTGCGTAAAGTGTCATCCCAGATTAGCCTGTGCAGTCTGCACAGGCTTATTGCACAGGCTAATCAGGGACGACACTTTCCGCTTTTGTGGTATTTTTCGCTTGAAAGAGTCTTCTTAGCAAAATTCCAGTTTAGGTGGAAAGTTTCATCGCAGATTAGCCTTTGCAGACTTGCACAGACTAATCTGGGAAGACACTTAACGCACATGCATTAAGCCCTGTTCTCCTAGAGTGAGGCTCAATTGACAAGTCTTTCAAACTGCGTTTTAGTGTTTGCAAAAATATTTTTCAAGACAATTTGGTTGAGCATTTTATGAGATCGTTGTGGGCTAGTTGATGTGATGTATGCCTCTGGATCTGAGAAGCCTGGGTTTGATCCGCACTCTGGCAGTGTACTCAAGTTCTGCTCTTAAGACACGAAGTAATGGTTCTACCCAGGAAACAGACTCCAGACTGTCTCAATATGCCCTAGGCTTTTATTGCATGAGTGCTTGTATAAATAGGTTTAAACTAAACAGTTCTTCGTAGCTGTCTGATGTTTTAAACACATAATCAATCAAATCCCGTTTTTTCATTAAATTGAATGATATGAAGTTCAATTAAGGCCAGTATTAGCATGACATGACCTTATAAATATAAACTTCCTGTCCCATATGGCTACATCCTGCTATTTATATCCGCACACAAAAAGAATAGCTCCCAGGGACTAAGGGCTACTTTAAGGTTAAGGTCACACTTTGACATTGTTGTTCAAAAGACAGTGTTTATAAGGTTNACTCAGCCATCCGTCTTCACGTGTGTGTGTGTGTAATTCAGAGTTTATGTTCGGGTCCTCGTTCAGTCTTAACGACTACATTATGTGCGGACCTTACCATCCGTCGTCACATGGGTTGCCATTTATTTTATACATTGTATAACCATCCAGGTGTTGTTACATAACATAACGATAACTAAAGAAATCAAAATTTTGTAATCGTTTTGCGTCTGGGACGCTTTATAATTTTATCAATTTCTAACGATGATTTTTCGTAAACTAAAGTATATTTTCCATATAAGTCTGAGTCATTAGTGTTATTTTGCACACTGATGTACATTGTTCATTTATTTCTTGAATCTGTGACAAAAATTTGAAAAATTCTCATTTTGATATACTGGGAACAAGTCCCTTTAATATCCAATTACTATTTTGTGTTCAAGGTGCAGAAATCATGAATGTTTGCAATGAAGCCGCCTTGATTGCTGTTCGTGAAGGCAAGACTATGGTGGACATGGCTGACTTTGAACAAACCATTGAACGAGTTGTAGCAGGTATGCTGTATTGCTGATACATGCATGATAAATGAGCCTCGTTTTGGAAAGCTGAGGCTTAATGTATGTGCGTAAAGTGTTGTCCCAGATTTGCCTGTGCAGTTTTCACAGGGTAATCAGGAATGTTAGCCTAAACTGCATTTTTGGCTAAGAACAGACTTTCTTTAAACGAAAAATTCCATAAAAGCGGAAATTGTCCTCCCTGATTAGCCTGTGTTAACTGCACAGGCTTATCTGGGATGACACTTTACGCACATGCATAAAGCCCTGTTTTCCAAGAGACTCACATCTTTTGATATTATGTACGACATAAAGATGTGGAACTATATGCGTATGTGTTTTCAGCTAGTGAAACCCATATTGTTTTGCCAGCATAATTTAAATACTTGCTGAAAATTCTAACTGCAAAAAGAAATGTGTTAATTGTTATTATTTTTGTAAGTTAATGCAGAAGGTAATTTTTATGTTGTAATCATTTACTAACAGGGGAGTAATTTGTACCATTGAGTCTCATAAATGATCATTATTCCATCATGAAGCATGCCTTAGGAAATTAAATCCTCACTTGTTTTGTTCATAAGTGACAACAGAAAATGCGTAACATCCCTTTATATGATGTAAGAACTACATGTAATTTAGTTGTAACTGGTTATGCACAGGTTATGAGCCCATCTTATTCCTTACCAGATGTATTAGTGGTACTTATTGTTATTATTAATAAGAAATGTTTTATTCCTGCTTTCTTGCAGGCATGGAAAGAAAGACGCGTGTGTTAATTCCATCCGAGAAACGAAAGATTGCGTTTCACGAGGCTGGGAAAGCTGTGACTGCGTGGTTCTCGGAACATGCCGCGCCCATTCTCAAGGTACCCTGACCAACACAAACATATGACTCTATGAGTGTTAAATTGAGCCGCGCTCTGGGAAAATGTGGTTTAATGCATATGCGTAAAGTGTCATCCCAGATTAGCCTGTGCAGTCTGAACATGCATTAAGCCCTGTTCTCCTAAAGTGAGGCTCAATTGACAAGTCTTTCAAACTGCGTTTTAGTGTTTGCAAAAATGTTTTTCAAGACAATTTGGTTGAGCATTTTATGAGATCGTTGTGGGCTAGTTGATGTGATGTATGCCTCTGGATCTGGAAGCCTGGGTTTGATCCTCACTCTGGCAGTGTACTCAAGTTCTGCTCTTAAGACACGAAGTAATGGTTCTACCCAGGAAACAGGAAACAGACTCCAGACTGTCTCAATATGCCCTAGGCTTTTATTGCATTAGTGCTTGTATACATAGGTTAAAACTAAACAGTTCTTCGTAGCTGTCTGATGTTATAAACACATAATCAATCAAATCTCGTTTTCATTAAATTGAATGATATGAAGTTCAATTAAGGCCAGTATTAGCATGACATGTCCTTATAAATATAAACTTCCTGTCACATATGGCTACATCCTGCTATTTATATCCGCACACAAAAAGAATAGCTCTCATGGACTAAGGGCTACTTTGAGGTTAAGGTCACATCTGACATTGTTGTTCAAAAGACAGTGTTTATAAGGTTAAAACTCTTGTTACATCTGTGAAAGACATTCATGGATGTATTGTTTACCTTAAGCAATAGCTCTGGTTTATAAAACTGATTGGTTTCTTCATTATCTTGCAATTGATCATGATTGTTTTCAGATCTCTCTGATTCCCCGTGGTGACAAGCTGAGTTTTTCAATGTCCTTGCCCAATGAGAAATATTTACATACCCAGGAACAGGTAACATGTTTAATATAATCCTTCTACTATGTTGATATAGACCTTGTACAAAGTTGCCCGATAGAATTGTTTATCTCTGGCTAGTAGGCGTCTTTTTCAGAGGTATGTCATATTACTCGGAATCATCTATACATGTAATGTCATCATTTTTTGTTAAAACTAATTAGACTCAACAGAAAAAAATATGATACTGAGATGTTTTATATTTAAGACAAAACGTAACATAATCAGCAAAAAAAGTATTTATAAATATTAGCGCATGTAGTCATGACATCATGATTAACACGCTAAAGGTCAAATAACATAATTCCCTCTGAAAATGCAGCATTGTAGCCATTATATTTTATTATTTGTTTTAAAATGGGGGCATGGAGGTATGATCAATTGAAAAAGATGTTTCAAGACTCGTTATTTTATTCTAAGCCCTACCATATATATTACAAAACTATAGGTCAGTTACCTGTTATTCTCTATATTATTATAAACTCCATATGACTGAGACCTGTCTATTATTTACTGCTTTGATAAATGCAATTGGGATTATGAAACGTTACTTACGTAGAGACAAAAGAAATAATGCTGGTAATGCATAATGTGTATAAATAAGGATTCTTATCAGAAGAGGGCTCCAGTATTTCTTGCAATGATGTCAAAGCCCGGGTTCCCTTTACTATGTTCTTATGTTTTCAGTTACATGTATTGAAATAAGCACAAGACTGCAACTTTTCACTGGTGAATTTTTGAAACGGTTTGGTCAGATTCCCTTATCATATTAGCCTCAATCTGGGAAAACTTCACTAAATGCATGTAAGTTAAGTGTCGTCCCAGATAAGAATGTGCAGTCTGCACAGGCTAATCCGGGACACCAAACTTTCNTGGGGGCATGCATGTTTTACAAACAGCCCTTGTTTACTGCCTTGACAAATGCAAATGGGATTAAGAAACGTTACTAACGTAGAGACAAAAGAAATAATGCTGGTAATGCACAGTGTGTAATAATTAAGGATTCTAATCAGAAGAGGGATCCAGTATTTCTTGCAATAATGTCAAAGCCTGGTTATATTGAAATAAGCACAAGACTGCAATCTTTTCACTGGGTGAATTTTTGAAACGTGTTTGGTCAGATTCCCTTATCATATTAGCCTCAATCTGGGAAAACTTCACTAAATGCATGTGCGTAAAGTGTCGTCCCAGATAAGAATGTGCAGTCTGCACAGGCTTATCCGGGACACCAAACTTTCTGTATAAAACTGGATTTTGATTTAGTAGAGACTTTCTTTAAATGAAAAAATTTCATAAACGCGGAAAGTATCGTCCTTGATTAGCCTGTGCGGACTTCACAGGCTAATCTTGGAGGACACTTCATGTACATGCCTCTCCTCACTGCAGCTGATTGACATGATGTGCTGCAGCCTTGGGGGAGTGGTCGCCGAGGAGATGGAGTTCGGAAACTTTTCANGGGGGGGGGGGGGGGGGGCAGCATCACCTTATAGCCCCTGTCCACCAAAAATAATTTTATGAAGGATTTGTGGCATGGAGCTTAAATGTTAGGAAGTGTCTGGGATAAAAGTAATCAATGTCCTTGATCGGAAAACGAAATGAGCCTCGCTCTCTGAAAACCGGGCTTAATGCATGTGTGTTAAGTGCCGTGCCAGCTTAGTCTGTGCAATACCCATGGACTAATCAGGGACGACACTTTCCTCCTATACTTGATTTTTGTTTTGAAGAGACTTCTTCTTTCTCTAATTAGGATTGCACAGGCTTATCTGGGATGACCCTTTATGTCCATGCATTAAGCCCCGTTTTTTTCCAGAGCGAGGCTCAAATATATTCAGTGCAAGGTATACGTACTTAATGAGTGTCATAACAATAGGTGTATTCTAGTATAAATCTTTATAAACAGAAATGAAAAAAAACACATGTCTCTTAAATAGTTTTGAAATCCGCAGAACCAGTTATGCTGCCATAGTAATAAGGTTAGAAGTTGGATTTGCGTGCTAATTAGAACGTTGTTTAAAATGTGTGTCAAAACTATACTGGGTAGTGGGTAGATGCTTTTTTTGTGTCCGTGTAGACATACCATTCTAGACAAGATGTGTGCTCTGTATTGAACAGACCCTACTTGGTTTTAAACCATTATTCTTGTGTTGCTAGGTTACCCAGTACGGCATGAGTCCATTGGTTGGGCACCTGTCCTTCCAAGACCAAGAGTCCATCGTGAAACCCTACAGTCAGGACTTTGCCGAACTTATTGACTCAGAAGTCAAGAAAATCATTGACTTTGCATATAGCAAAACGAAGGAGTTGCTGAACAAGCATAAAACTGACCTAGAGAAAGTGGCTAACACGTTGTTGGAGAAGGAGAGGCTTGATAAAGCTGGGCTGGAAGAGTTGTTGGGTCCCCGGCCATTTGAAGAGCTAACCAAGTACGAAGACTTCGTGAAGGGAACAGGTGGGTGGTTATAATACCTCTTGCAGAATTAGCAAGAGTGTGATTTTTCCTCGTTTCAGCTGATGTCCTCCCTTTCAACGTCAAACTAATTTTACAAATAGTTATAAACTTTACTGGATCTGTAGGGACCGGGCCGGCGTTCAATACCCGGTTAAAACCGGTCAATACTGGTCATTACTGGTCAATACTGGTCGATTGAAAAGTATAGCATTTAAACATCACAAAGGAAGACTAAGCTATTCTATATTAAATCAATCATTACTCTGTAATTGATAAACTTTTTTTTTAGTTATTTATTGTAAAAAAACAACTTTAAAGCTGTAAAAAATTACTTCTTTATTATATATGGAAACGGCCTTAAATACTTAAGGACTAAGGCAATATCTTAATCTCAGCGTATCACATCTGTTACTGAAGTATTATTACTATTGTAGTTACCATAGTATTTCACTGATCTATTGATATATCTATTTGATAAGCAGATGGACAAACATAACTCTTAATGTTTCTAGGGTTATAAATCTGGCCCCTTAGCCTTAATTGGTAATAAAATGCATGCAGTGTTATGTCTCTGATATTGACAATGAAGCAAATCTGCCCTATATGCTATTTCGTATCACTCAAACAAAAGGAGATAACTTGCTATTAATTTAATAGTTACTTCTAACTTGTCTCCTTTCAGGGTATTAAGAGTTGTTGTTTTTTCCTTTCATATTTAAAAGTTCAATTAGTCTTCAAATGATTAAGCAATCAAAGTTCTTGATTTTGCCAACAAATAATGTTTTCCAATTGTGGGTCTACTCTAGACGCTTCTTTTCAATTTTTTTTTTCTTTTAATTATAATTTCTTATTATGTTTTTGATTTTTATATCAATGGAAAATAAAATATTTGTTCACTATTTTGTTTAAAAAGAATTTAAAGAAATCTAGGCAAGAATACATGACAAGTAAGGTGTGACAGTTCAACAACACAGATTTTGACAATGCCTGAATGATTTGATGATAATGACATGTTCATATGTGTATACACTTTTTTGATCTCAAAAACATGGAATATACTTTTGATAATAAACATCATTGGTGTGTCATATTGTAAATCTTGTTGAATCAAGAATTATCTGAACATTCATTAGAATTGAAAAAAAAGTTCAATCGACCAGAAAAATCCAATTGACCAACTTTGACTAATTTGCAAAATTTTGAGAGATTGACCTACACATTGCATGAACAGGTATAAAATAGTGGGTATTTATAGCTTAAGACATTATTGGCAACATGTCTGTTTAATTTATATTATCAATATTGCTTAATTAAGCATGGCATATAAATCAAAATTGGGGGTAATGTTCAATCGACCAGTATTGACCAGTAATGACCACTTCGGGAGTATTGACCGGGGCGGTTTTAACCGGTAAAAACCGCCGGTTAAAACCTGGGGTGGTCGATTGATGCCAACCCTGATCTATATAGAAATGAAGAGTTTAGTTAAACCCTGTAAGGGGGCGGGGCATTTTCCTCCCCTGAGGTGGTTCTTAAATCACCTCCCTGATTAAATGTTAGTATGGATGGCCTTTCATAGTATACGCATGATATTATTGTCTCTTTTTTAATCAAGTTTCTTCCAGTTTTGAAAATTATTAAAAATAAAGAGAATTGAGATATTGTCCTATATCTATCTAGACAAATCATGTTTACAGTCTTTAAATGACATTTTTAAATAATGAATAGATCAGGAGTCATGAAGATGGTGATATGTGGAGATACGGCCATTCTTGCATGAATCCTCGATTTAAATATCATGAGTTTCAAATAGAAACAAATTACCAATTCTGCATAGAAAAATGATAGGAGTCAAATCTACCCAGAGATTTTTACGCCTTTGAAGTTAAAATAAAAGCAAACACTTTTTTTAACAGAGCAAACTCTTTCTTTACTTATTTTAAAATTTCAGGGTCTCATGAAGAGGACACGAAGCTTCCGAGTGGTCTTGAAGGCTGGAACAGAACCGTGGGGGCCTCTTCCGATACCCCTGTGTGAAAATCGCGATTTCGTTACCTTTTTGTGAATTTTGCGAAAGAAATTTATACTCTTTGTGAACATCGCGACTTCGATACCCCTTTGTGAACATCGCGATTTCGATACCCCTTTGTGAACATCGCGCAAGGGGTTGTCTACAGTGTTATACCTAAGTGAACTTAACCAAAGCGCTAATTAAGCAACTTTGGTTTAACTGGTTATCAGGTCTATTGAAGTATAATCATGGGCAGATTGGTCGAAGCTTATACGTATTATATCACTTTCATGGTTTGATAAGGTTAATTATAAAGAAAAAAAATGAAGGAATTGTAATTAAGGAATGAAAACATAGTTATTATCTTGTTTTGAGTGGCATCAATACTTTAATTGTGAACGTTTGTTTGTGTTGTGTTTATAAACATTTGTTAAATTGTCTTCACTACATTGGAATGAAAAGAGCTGAATCAACTCGTGTTTATAAGTTTCATTTTGTTGAAATCCAGAATTGGACAAAGAGTAACCATACTTGAGATAGATAGCCATACCATATTACATATCCTGGTAGCTTTAACTCGTCATAACAGGTATACGGACAAAAACAATTCCCAGTAATTTTCTCAACCGTCATAATTAAAGGCGGACAATAGTTCTACCACTATGTTACATTGTTACTACCACGGAGATAAGCTGAGTGTAAGTTAAGTGACCGCCGTGAAATGACTGAAATACTTTTGAAAACTGGCGGAAAATATAATACACAAACACTGCTTTTGATTAATGAAAAATTCCATTTCATTTGTCAAAAAAATAATATTGCTTACACATGCACTTTTGTATTCGCGTCTGTAAACAAAAACTAAACGTGACTGAGTGTTATTAATTATCTTTTAAGGCTCATAAAAGGTGACGATCCGTAATTATTATCGATTTTTAAATATTTTTTGCATATTTTATTTATAAAGATTATCAAAAAACTATATTGGGTCTCACTCGGGATAGAGCAAGCGCTCCGGTGCCTCAGTTCACCAAAAATATATCTTTGATTTTCAACGTTTTCCGGTATCACTCACAAAGAAGGTCTCTTCGAAATGGTTAAAACGTGTGTAGTGATATAATAATTTACTTTCTGCTGGTAAAAAGTCGTTTAAAATAGAATTAAAATTGAATTTTCGTTCGGCTTTTTTTAGCATACGTCAACGCTTTGAGGCTACACACCACGCTAGTTGCAAAGTTGTAAACATTTCTTCCAATTAAGAAACGGGTTTATCTTCCATAATTCTTGACAACGTTGCATATAAGCTGTGTTATTATAATTTTGTATGCAAGAGTAACTGAAATGCGGTACAAATAAGACCAGTTTTTATGCATAATAATTGGATTTGTCACCTTTTATTAGCCTTTAACTGATTTAATGTAAGTGCCTTTAATATTCGGTACACGCTATCGCTTTTCACGGGAACCGTATGCTCTACAGTGATGTCCTAATTGCGTATAAAAATGCTTATTAATTTTATTTATTATTGTTCATGCAATTCTTTTTTGTTATAACTTCAATAACTATTTTCAAACAGCCCCATGGTATATTTGGTAAACGAAATTTATTTTAAAAGCGTAAAGCAACCCTTATTTACACTCGATTTACACAACAAAATCATATCACCGTCTTCAAATCATGCTTCCAATGAACACGGTGCCTATACAACGTGACTTTTTTAAGATCTGTGTTGGGAGAATAAAGCGCAACCCAGATTACATTTTTAAGGATGTCTTTTTAAATATTTCACCACTTTTAATGGAATAAAGTGGAGAGCCCGCTCATTCGTAAGTGTTTTCTTTAGGTATCATAATTTTTTAAAAACAAATACGTATTTTTTTCAGTAAAGTGCAACCACGCGTTTGTAATATGAAGTCCCCACACCACGGAGCTTATATTGATGTCATTTAGAGTCCGTGCCCACACTGAAATCAGTAATAACAAACTGCGTAGTGCGTATACAAATTTGACGTATCGCGGGAAACCTCGGTTCTCATGTTTACTAGTGAAAGTGCGTAGAGGCGGGGAACCAAGACACACCTTCGCGTTGGACCAATGAAATCGCTCGTTACAAACCGTTAAAATGTCGATCGGTTGAAAAGTATGTAAACAAGGGTTTCTAAAGGCGCTGGGCAGTTAAGTTTTGATGCATAATGTAACGGCAAGAACGTTAAGAATGTGTTTTTCATACGTTTTATTGAATTATGGTACCGAGGTCCGTGAACTTTGCTTTGAAAATGCCCTTTACTCCGTGAAGATTTCAGTTTTAGATCGGGCCTAGTGGACGACGAGTAGGTCACGCGAGGTGTGTGTCGTGTTATTTCTTTAAATTTTGACCCAGCATTTGTAAATATATTGCAAGATATGTACTTTTCCAGAAAGGAAATTTATTACTGCGTTTAATAAGACCAAGTTCATGGAAATCGCTGCACAATTGATGAAGAAATTGCTGTTCAAAGCGATGCACCCTATTTGCGGGTCATTTTGAGTTGAATACCTATATATATATATATAAATTTGATAGTGATTTTTTTTTCAGAGAAGTTGATTTTTCGTTATAATTTAATAATTTTTCATTCAAAAAACTGTTTTTACTAATTAATATCATTGCAATACGCAGACCACATGTGACACAGACACGCAATTTACCTGAATTATATCCCCTTTTTTCGTTATAACCTGTTCAGAATTGTATGCGGGGTCAATAAGGTCAAGGTCACAAAGTACTTCAAGTAGAAATACAGTTTCCGCGTGAAAAGTTAAGTTTACATGGAGGTTTTGCGCTTAAATTGTATATGCAGGTAGCTTGCACGCAAATCATGCATCCACAGTTAATCACATGGCATTATATCAATTAGTAAAACGTTGAAATACTAGTTTCGTTGCATGGCAAACTTTGTTGTTGTAATTTATAAATGGACATTCGAGCCGACACATGTACTGCTACTGTTGGTGCGGCATATCTGCGCCTCCATAGGAGTGTTAGCCTACAAATAACCACACGGCGGAGTCAATCTCCACGCAGAGTTGTCGTTCTTTGCTCTAACATACTGTAACCGTCGTGGAAGAGATAGATGGCGGAGTTTCAGGTTCCCGGTGTGTACATGCTTTTGTGCTATTTTGGTACCCGATCTTTACGTTCTAAAGTTAAACACGCCTGGCCACTCTGGATCAGCAGACGATTTATTTCATCTATCTTGTGGAGCCATCCAGAGATAGTCGATGTAACACGATTGACGCCTGGCATCACACACATCTATGATAACACTGAGCCAAGTTTCCGGTACCCGGTCTGTACACGCTTTTGTTCTATTTTGGTACCCGATCTTTACGTACTAAAGTAGAACACGCCTGGCATCACACACATCTATGATAACACTGAACCAAGTTATTCAAGTTCTATCAACAATTCGAAAATCAAGTATGGCCAACCTAATAGTATTATTTTGTATGTTTATTCGTATGCTTGTATTCTCGACATAGTTTGTAGTTTTGTGCAGACTCACAATAACAGATATGCATTTCCGATTCTCTGATCAAGGTTGAGGAATTAGTGTATTCTAGGAATCGGTTGCTAAGTAAGAGTTATTTTATTGCAATAACAACAAAACGACCACATCATTATTATAACATAATATGAAAATTATAATCTGCACAAACCGAGTGTCTGATCTTTTGTAAACTACTTCGAAGAACGTCAGACTGCGTGAAGGTCGCACATATGCAACATATTTAGGTAACTTCTGACCGACTGGGCTTACATATGTGTCCCAATAGATACATGTGCAATGTATGCAGTCTTAGTGCAGTTATTAACGTGTGCTGTTTTCAATGTTTGTGAAGGGCTTCTGTTTCGAATCTAAGCGGCCAGTAAGGAACCATCGTCATATCGTTTGTTGGAATCAGTGGTTTCTCGTGTTCATTAGGGACAACTAATTGCGCATCATCATTTTTAGAAGTGCACATTCATTTAGTGCTAGCGGCGCCGGTTACAAACCAGTTTCAAACCCCGCGTACCAATTTGGCGCTCATCCAAGGTGCAGCGTATTGGGCGAATACCGGACAATAAAAGACCATCAGTTATAATACCGGACACTAAAAGATCATCTGTTATAATACCGGACATTAAAGGACCATCAGTTATAATACCGGACACTTAAAGACCATCAGTTATAATACCGGACACTAAAAGACCATCCGTTATAATATGCACTTTATATATAATTTTATTCTGTGATTCATAATTATCAACAACAAAGCTGTCTGCATTAAAATACGGATGGACATCAGCATATTAGTATGTACTACATGAACACATCTTTATCCAATTTATCGACGCTAGACTAATAGAAGTCTCTGAAAACAAACTGCATTAAGCTACAACAAATTTAGCAAAATTTCGTTCGGATTTGCCTCAACTGAAAATGAAATGAAGGGCCATTTTTGCTTAAATCACTTAAGTTACTTGGAGAAATGTATAAATGTTTACACATGTGCACACACTATCTTAAAATATTATTACGAACCTTGCGCTCGACTATGATTATATAAAAATGGAATATAAATGGAATATAAATACGTTAATTTTTATTATGCGCACTCGCTCCAACGTTTTGGGGAACTGATCAATTTGTTGAGTCTAAACTGTTAATGCAAAAAAGGGAAGACCAATCCTTTTTATATCTAACCAAGTTACATTTCCTTGGCAAAGTGTTTTTCATGAAGTTTGTTTAGAAGAACAATATGGCAAGCACTGTATAGAACAAGAGGCAACGTTACACACAGTAATATATACATGTAATTAGGAATTAAATGTTTGACAGAAACGACTGCATTAGTGTATAGAGCCGTATTCCGTGTTCTAACTACCCTCAGTCAATGTTCAAATGAAAGGCACACGAAATATGGCAAACATAAGGCGGTCAATTAAAAACATAGCTAGCTCTAATTTTAGTGTATATGTTAAAGTGANATTTTATCAATTTTTAACGATGATTTTTCGTAAACGAACGTGTATTTTCAGTATAAGTCTGAGGCATTAGTGTTATTTCGCACACTGATGTACATTGTTCATTTCATTTATTTCTTGAATCTGTGACAAAAAAAATAAAAATTCTCATTTTGATAAACTGTGAACGAGTCCCTTTAACGTTGTATAAAAGATATGACGAAGAAACAAATCAAGCTTGTTCAAAAACACCATCTCACTTGAATGCCTGTATTCCATTGATTTCCTAGTTTTGTCACTCCTCCAAACCAATATCGTAATCGGTTGCCTTATTTTTCACAGAAATCATGAAGGCTTTAAAAACATGATCGGGAATTTCCGTCTGCTTCACCGCGGGTAACTCCGCCATTTTCTTCATCCATGTCGTAAACACCGGAAACCTTGCTGGATCTAACGTCACATCCGGCGCAAAAACTCTGAAGAGAAGGGGTATTCTGTACGCGTGCGGCCAAATGTTCACATCCGCCGTAGAAGGTTTCGCACCTTAAAAATAAAGAAACTCAAATCCTCATTTTCATTAATTTAATGTATTAACTAACGAAACTATAACATATAAAAAAATCTAAATTTAAAATGATATCATGAAGTCATTTTCCCCCTTCGCTGGCATTCGATCGCGGTTCCTTTGGTGGCCAAATTCTACTGGCTACTACTGTTCACTATAGCGTCAATACCATCGTGGGTTGATCCCAAAGTGAGAATTAACATAGCGTACCTCCAAAATATGGCGAAGTCCTGTTTTTAATTCTTCCCTCAAACTTGTCAAGCTCTTCCAAGAGAGGGGTGTACAATTCTTTGTCGTCCGACGCGGCCAACCACGCCTTGTAGAATGGAGGGACGATCTGGACAAACATAAATTATGTTGCAAAATGTTTATAGTATAAAAAAACACTGTCAGAAGAAAAGGGAAAATAAACATGTACATAACCAAAATATGCAATGACATGTAGAAATCGTCCAAATCTCTATTTAAAATTCAGTTTTTAGGTAATTTTAAAAATAATTGCAAACGTAAATGTTATTTAAATGAATTCAGCAAAAGTGATTTCAATATGGATTTTTTAAAGACAGTCTGGATAGTTGAAACTGTCTTTTCACCTTATTAACCAAAACTCGTTTCTTTAACTATTTGTGTAAAAAAAAGTGACAGTGTCTACAATATTTACTGTCTTTAGACACAGAATACCAAATAGCCAGGCAGTTTTCAGCTGGTAATGTGTGGTTTAAATTACGAGAGCATTCAGTTTTATATCTGCACAGTCTAGTTCTGCATATTTTAATATGTCTTACAAATAGCCACTGAAAATTAATTCATTTTAATTGGAATTGTGGTTTAGTACCCTGTATCTGAATGAAGGAGATCCAATTTAGTTATCAACATCCATGGGTATCAAGAACCGTTTAGTTAGTTGGTGCGAGTAAATGGGTCTCAGTTTTAAAGATAAATAAACCATGTATTCAAAACAAAGATTAATGCAATATTCAGTAAGCAGACCTTAAAATTATTCATAAAAATAGGGAAGGGTTGACACAGTTTGAGAAAATTTCGAAATTTGAAAAACAAACTATACTAGGTACAAGTAGATGTATGAAACTCCAAATATATAATGTTCGTAGAATTTACTAAGGTTCATTGTGAATACTTACTTTTCTTGAACGCGTTGACAATGACTCAACTTGGATGTTAATATGAGTCGTGATCTGGGAAAACTGGGCTTAATGCATGTGCTTAAAGTATCGTCCCATATCAGCTTGTGCAGTCCGCACAGGTTAATCAAGGCGACTGCATCCGCCTTAACTGAATTTTCGTTTAGAGCACACTTCCTTTAAACTAAAAATTCAATAAAACTTAAATTATCGTCTCTGATTAGCCTGTGCGAACTACACAGGCTATTCTGGGATGACACTTTACGCACATGCACAAATCCCAGTTTTAACAGAACGAGGCTTTAATGATGTTCACATTAAACTACATTAACAACCTAAATTATTTATTGTATCTACCCAAGGCTTCGTTTAGAAAACCAAATGTCAACAAATTTTAAAGATCTACTTAAATCAATGATAAAACAGTAAACCGATATTGAACATGTCATGTAAGACTGCATATCGGGGTAAAATAAACAAATATTGAATCCATAACCATCAAGTGTTCCTTTGAAAATTCTATATTCAAATTTCATTTTTTTTTATCCTTTAATATTTAGTTTTAATATACAATATAATATAAAACAACCTGTTAAAACGCCGTTTGGTTAACCATCTACCAACATTCATAACAAGGCTATATATTCAAGTTCCTTTTTAGTCAATCTGCTCCGATACTGCATTATTTAAGATTTAAACATTCCTTACTTTACTTTTAAGATATTTATAGGGATTTGTTTACAGATTTTCGTATTTTTTAAATATATATTTAAATGAAATTATCAACGAATCTCTCATATTTGGATTAGTTTTAAATAATAACAATCGTAACGAAAAATGTACGATGATAAATGTGCCAGTCTTGGGGTTCGAAGCCGAGACCTCTTAATGCAAAAACTAACATACTACAATATAACCACCTGTTCTTTTGAATTTGGAGGTTAGTTTTAACCTTATGTCGCAATACATTTTGTTTCTGCTTTCGATTGATGATTATCTATACACGAACACATCTTATTAACATTTCTATAGTAAGGAGTGATGATTATCTATACACGAACACATCTTATTAACATTTCTATAGTAAGGAGTTTTATTTAGCTTGCTTGAATACGATGCATTGATTTTTTTAAATCTATGAATTTGTTTTTAATCGTTTTTTTGAATCGTTCTTTAAATTGTGCAATGGGCATTAACATTTGTAACCGGAGCATTGGAACGAATCACCACCTGGTCGGACTGGTGACAATCAACTACATGTAGTCTCAAATGTGGCAATTGGGACGTGAACCCGGGTCGGCTTGGCAAAACGCGAGTGTTCAAACCACTGCGATTGCCCAACAACTATCCCAAATCAACTCTACGTTCTCGATATTCACAATTTACTTTCGGTACCTTTCCCCACAATTCCAAAAGCATCCGTTCTTGGGCGGCTTGATAAGGGTCATATGGGCCCAGTCGCACTTCCGGGTACGTGGCGTCCAGATAGTCATTGATGATTTGGGAGTCGAACACGATCCTGTCGCCCTTCTGGATGGTGGGGACGAGACCAAGGGGGTTTACTCTGTCCAGGTACCAGGCGGGCTTATCTCCCAGATGGATGTTCACGGTTTCATGGCTGGAGAAGTCAGAATAATACAATTAACTGAACCCATAAGTGATATTTAAGGGACTTATTCACACCGATTGTTTATGCATTTAAATAATTTGTTTTTACAAACAAGGAACAAAAAATTGAAAAAAAAGTTTGCCTCCCCTGGGATCGAATCCGGGTCCTTAAGAAACAATTGCAACCACTGGATATACGATGATAAATTAGACGCTACATGTAAATAATAGTCGTATTTACCAACATAACGGTGTGATACACGCTTTACATAGTAAACGCTTTTATGTTTTCCGGTTTCGATTACTGATTATACGTAAGCGATCCTTTATCTTTAACAGTTTTCTGACTCGGGAGTGTTATTTTATCCTGAATGATATGTTCGTTTTTACGTACTCGATCCATTTTTTTTAATGTTTTGTATTTCGACGTCATAATTTCAGCGAAAAAGATGATAACAGAAAGTAAACATCTTTTGATATGAATACTACGGAATCCGGATAGTGCCATCTATAATCTCGCCCTTCTTTCATCAAGGGCGACACAAAGGCGATATATCGTGGTAAATATCGCGTGTCACTTCGTGTATCTTGCAAAATATCGTGTGTCGCTTCGTGTATCGCGCAAAATATCATGTGTCGCTTTGAGTATCGGGCAAACTATCGTGTCTCGTGTTCAAAGGGCGACACATGAAACATATATAATCGCAAAATATCGAGTATTGCTTCGTGTGTCGTGTGTCGCGGTCTGAAATTAGACCGCGATACACGAGATTCGGATAATATGGGCGATATTTGAATAATAAAATATCGTGTATCGCTTCGTGTGTCGCGCAAAATACCAGGTGTCGCTTCGTGTTTCGTGTGTCGCCCTTTGAACGCGAGACACGAAATTTTTTGAGCGATTTTCAAAGCGACACATGATATTTTGCGCGATACACGAAGCGACACACTATATTTTGCGCGATACATGAAGGACACGCGATATTTTCCACGATATATCGCCTTTTGGGCTACCTACACAAGGGCGAAATTTCGTGGTACATTCTCGCGGGTCGCTTCGTGTATCGCGCAAAATATCGTGTGTCGCTTCGTGTGTCGCGCAAAATATCGTGTATCTCTTCGTGTGTCGTGTGTCGCCCTTGATGAAAGAAGGGCGAGATTATAGATGGCACTATCCGGATTCCGTAGAATACCCTTTATTTCGAAATGAATCTGCATATACCGAAACATTCCAGAATGAGCATGAAAACACGTGGTTAAAGATCTTAATATTTGCATACAAGCATATCACCGGTGAAATAGTCCTCGATATGTTCATCTGGCGCAACACCTCTTAAAAGTAAAAACTACCGTTAAAATACCCCGCATGCAATATAGTGTATGTAAGTTTATGCTAACGTTAAATTGAAAATATTTACGTACGAAATTGAAAATATTTACGTACGGAATATTCTTCATCAGCAAGGCTAGTTTTGTTCTTTGGGCGTAAGGGCAAAACTGCATGCTGTAGAATCGTAGACGCCCATCTTCCAACGGAGGGAATTCACTCCCTGAAATTAAAGGCTAATTATAATTTTGAAGCAATGAATGACAAATTCCACTTTATGTTTAAAGTGTATTTTTATATACAAATACAATTTGCATTGTATTGAACGAATTTACAAAGAACATATTTCGGAAGCTATCATTTAACGTCATAAAATATAAAGACCAACCAAATATAATTTGTATTTTTTATTTTTGAGCTTTTGAGCCTAAAGTTTCTTAGTGAAAACATTGTTTTAAAATGCATCTTAATTCCTCAAGATGATCTACGTAAGATTGATAACGGGCATTGTCTGTCTTGTCTCATCAGACACGACTTCGATGCCTAAGTGTTTTATCGATGTTCTAATTTATATACAGTACCAATCGCCAATTAGTAAAGGCAAGGAAATATTAATATTTAATATCAGACGTGCTTTGCGTGTTGTTATATCGATTTTGAAGGTGATGTTTTTGATGTATTTATCCTAATGTTTTATAAACAGTCCTACTAACTGGACTACATTGACCTTGTTGGCATATTTGTGAGTTCTTACTCTCTAACTCTAAGTTTATGCGTGTATGTGTAGCTATATTATTTAGCATGACAGCAAAATACAATGCTTTTGTTAAACTATAATGTTTACAATTTATATCATTAAACACATGTTTAACAAAAAACTACAAAAGATCATGAACGGTATAGTTTTCAATTCTTTTATTTTTAAAAGAAAATAATCTTTGTTAAGAGGAACGCAGTTCTCAGCGTAAATTTAAGGCAGTACGCAGGGTCAGAATAAAGCAGTACGCAATGCACTAGTGGGAGGAAAGGTTATTCATCTAGGTGACCGTTTCGTGTTAAGGTATAATTTGTGCATATGATCTGGTCAAAATTAAACTTCAAATTATGAAATATTGATCATGTCACGGATATTTTACTAATTAAATGTGCATTTTAAGCTCCACAAGCAATCACGCACTGACAGCACGAGATTTGGAACGCGGTTTGTCCTTTAACATTGTAATCATTTTACAGTGGTTCTTTAATACAACATAGGTTTAAATAGGTTCAAACACGCAGAATAGACAGCTTTATTTTTAAATTCAAAATCTTATTTACCTGATCGTTGATGTTTTAAGATGTCCGGCATGTTAAATTCTCCTTCTTAGAAACGCCTTACACTCGTTGAATCGCGACGATAACCACTTATATGCAAGGTATTCAGAACTTTAAATATTACAAATTTCAGGACATACACCTGCGTTCATCTGATATCAGTATTATCATGCTATATACTGCATGACTTCAACGGTATTTGTATACAAGAGGGTTATAGATAACAGCCCTATATATAGCCCTGCTTATATATTGTCAGTTTTGTATGTATAACGATGAACTGGACTTGTTCAAGTTATATGAATAAACTTTATGTTCTTTTCTGTTCTGTTCCTATACAAGTGGGTTATATATAATGGTCCCTTCAGTGTCCCACCCACGTGCACATCTATACGGATATATAGCTCTGAAATAGCTCTCGTAAATGAGTTACGACTAGTGAGTTGAGAGTGAAGAATTTAAGACACTGGTATTTTTGTCTACTGGAAACATTTTGTTTCCGTACTAGTTTGAGTGAAAAGTAATTTTAAAGTAAATACATGTATATATTCGGCTCAGACTCACTTCTTAAGTGCATTAATCAATGTCCAAGGTGTACCTGAGACCTTAATACGGTCCAACATGTTGGCATTGTGCCACATTTGCATATTTTCACAACTTTAATAAGTTTTTAAATGTTCAACCAACATTTTATTGGATGTTATTAACCGATCATATGTGTAGATGTACACAACATTTACATGTGCTTTCCTTAGATAATGTCATTTCATTTTTGTTGTCACCAATATGTCTTGCAAACCTCATCGCCTTTTCTGAAAATCTTCCATTTAAACTTTAAAGTGTTTCCTTAAGTTTGAAATCAGTTACGAGCATATACATAATTTCCACTACAAAATATCATGTACCTAAATTATGCGTTATCATCAGATCTTAAGTATGAATTGAAGCAATACATTATTATTGGTGTAGGCAAACTTAAATTCTGTGGTTGAATGAAGTTATAAATCAATAATAATTATGATTTATGGTAACTGTTTTAAAGAGATATATTTATAATATGAAACGTATCAGCTTTCATAAATTAGATGACAATGCGAAATTATAACGCTAGGTGAAAACGTGTTACGGAAGAAAATGTACTTATTTAAATGTATTTCGCACCGATATAAGAAATACGAGATTTGAGGAAAAAAACACACTGAAATGGAGAATTCAACAAAAGGCATGCACGCTGGATCATTGAACAAGTTTTGACCTGTAATAAAGAAGGAACTGATATCAAATTAATGTTCATGTAACCATGTGGGAAAGAGGAATGTAGATGCAAACCTCAATGGAAGTTTTTTGGAAAGATATTTTAGAAGTAAAACGCAACTAGAATTCACTAAGACTTAAAACTGGTTTGACGAAATATTGGACTTTAATTTTTTGACTGTAAGTTTCGCCATAATTACTGCCCCGTCAAATATTTGTTTAAAGCATCGAACACATCCAAAACTTATTTCGAATTGTTTGTTTTTATGCATTATTGTAAACTTCGATACAGCAGGAATACAATAAACTAGTATGATTTAAGATAGATTTCGATAAAAAGATGGAAGGATAGTAAATGGAAGTGCATATCGTTGTAACTTTATTTTTATAAGAATAGGATTAAAGTTGTAATTGACGTAAGCGTATCGTTTATACTTTTTTGATGACTCCTGTTAAAGCTTAAATAGTGTCATCAATCAAATCTACAGCACAGTTTCAGTTGCAATCGATATTTTAATGATCCCAATTGTGTGCTACTTGTAATTATACTTATTTTCAATTTCTTTGTTGATTTGTTTCTCAATTTTATTTATATCCGTTGTTTTTGACAGAATGTGCACGCCATTTTGTTCAATTGAAGTCGCGCGATCCGATTCTCTCAAGTTATGAAAAAATGAACCTAGGGCCGATATGATCATATTCGCCCGCAATATACAAATAACGACCCGCTCTCGACGAAAATGTGTTACTGTCTATAGAAAAGATGTGTAAGATGATATTTTAACACAACAATTTCGTCTTTGTTTATTGATTTAACGCGAAACTGGATTTCTTTGTTCTGTGTAACAAAACGGCGGCTAGCGCAGTTCGTGATGACCTTGAACTTCAAATAAAATTAAATTTTGTTTTGCTGTTGGATATTTTTTCAATTGCTAACAATAAAAATATCACATTCTCGATTTTTTTTTATTTCTTCTCATATTTTTAATAGGAAAGTATTAAATGGAACCGTTTAATGTGGAACTTTTTTTTTACATTACACAATCGATAGTTATTCGGTCGTCAGGAATGTTGTGTACATGTAGGAGGCCCAACCGGAATAATTTGATAAAATATGTTAACGGCATAATATAAAATGAAGCAATATAAATCGAATGCATGTACATAGTTGTTGCCGTGATGGAGAAAATGTATCCGGTTTGGCCCGAAAAAGAAAATAGGGCTCGCTTAAGCTCTCCCTATTATTTTATCTTAGCCTCGTCGGATAAACGTTCTCCATCTCGGTACCAACCATGTATTCTATTTTTATTATACGTTTGTTATCGTATGCTATCGATATTTCTTTGCAATTACGCAGTTATTTGAAATGGCTGAAATATCACATTCTCGATTCGTTTTGTTTTTAATTTCTTCTCATATTTTTAAATAGGAAAGTATTTAGAGAAACAGTTTAATGTGGAACTATTTTTTACGTGACACAATCGGTAGTTATTCGGTCGTCAGGAATGTTGTGTACATGTAGGAGGCCCGACCATAATAATTTGATAAAATGTGTTCACGGAATAATTTAAAATAAAGCAGAATATATCGAATACATGGTTGGTGCCAAGATGGAAAAAGTTAAAAGCTCGCCCTATTTACTGTTTCTAAGCCTCACGGGATAAACTTCCTCCTTCTCGGAACCAGCCACGTAATCTCTGTTTATTACCGGTAATATATTATCTTATGTTATCGATATATCTTTGCAATTACGCAGTAATTTGAAATGACCGTATACATAACATGCTTACCTATATACTGTATTAATTTGGAAATTTCGGGGTCGAGGTAACAGTTAACGCTCGGGTTTCATAAACACAATGAAAGAATAATAATTAAGTTTTACCATTTAATATTAAAACAAACATTCAAAAAATATATTAATTTCCCCTTAGTACTGGTGATGGTTTAAGACTGTCTTTAAAAGAAGCTCTCGAAATTTTATCTCTATATCTCTATGTACCTAAGAAGCCGCAATACAATAATGTTCGTATACAATGCATTTAAACAGTCTTTTAGGTGCAAATCCAATATTCCTGTTAGATGGTGGATGGAACAGTACATTTAAACACAGTCTTTTAGGTGCAAAGCATATAGCCCTATTAGATGGTGACTGGAAACAAAAAACAAACGAATTAAATGACTTCAATTGTAGACGATACGTTTTTAAGCTCACTGTTTTCAATTATGCATGTGAAATCAAAGTGTACACTCGTGTTTGGAAGTGAACAAGTTTATTCACATTCATCAAAAATAATATAACCTTTGCCTAAGGTCACTTGTTAAAATTAAGTTTCTTCTTAGGAGCTAGGTGAGTACCGGCTAAGGTCTTTGAAAGATTCCAAGCGATTTCTCCAGTACCTCAGAATGGACTGCTCAATCTTTGTCTCTTCTAGCTGTCGCTTAAACATTTCATTGCCGTCCAAAAGTACCAATTCCAAAACTCTTGGCAACGCTCCGACCGTCACAATGAAGATCACGTGCATGACGTCAGACGACTCCGATGAGGTCACCATTTTGAATTTTGAAATAATCGACATGGTCAACGCAACGAGCGTGATAATCAGTGCAAAGTGAAATACCAGCCTAATGAACTGAATATGAATAGGCCGATGTTTGGATACCAGGTATTCAAAAAGGTCTCTTGGTATCCCATGGACATTTGCTTTTTGTCGGGTTTTCTTCGGTGTTTGTTCCGATTTAATCCTTTCAAGTGTGTTATGTGGAACGTCGATAACAACGTTATTCACACGAATGCTTCTGACACCCACAGCCCGCACGTTGGAGATTTCTAAAGTACCATCTTGAATGGACACGTGATTAACATGGGCGTCCAGATCCTGTGATTTCTCAACGGCCATTGATAGTAGGTCAAAATACGTATCACCGAATCCTCGAGCAAGTCGAAACAGGTAATACAGAAGAACTACGAAGAAAAACAGATAACCGAACGCAACGGAAGGGAATACGATGACCGCTACAAAACATAATATAGACACTTGTGATATGAACACAAAACTTTCCAGGAATATTAACATCACAGTATAAGCAAACAATGAAAATAATACGCAGCAAATCACAGCAGCAACTACGATTAATGGTGTACGGAAACAGCATCGGATGCATTCGTATTGACGCCTCTGCTCGATTAGTGAAACCACCGCTCCCTTGACTGTAATCACAGCAAAGTTTGCCAGAGGAAACAGGTTAAACGTGGCGCATGCTACAGTTTCCAAGGCGCANCAAGTAAAAACTGGTCCAGAATGTTTGAAGGTTTATTGTTAGCAAGTAGGAACACGAAATATTCGTGTATTCATTGTAGAGTTTGAAGAATAGACTAAGTCAACAAGTTGAAAGATCAAAATCTAGAGACTGTATACTTAACAAGCCATTCAAGTGATATTATCTCATATAACTATTGAAATAGGCCGACCTTATTAACATTAATCAAACAAACTTGAATCGGACAGTATTATCTTGTTTGCCTGGTTGCATTGATCATACAAAATGTGCGATGGGAAACATGATTTTATGGAACTATAAGAGTACATTACAACTTTATATCACCATGTTTGATAAGCGTGTAAATACTTGAATATTAGTCTCTCAGTACAGTACATTAAATATTCGAATCAGATGTTTAAGAGCAGTCCACCTTTAGCCAGAAAAGAGAGCGGTCAGGCTTTCGTGTCGCGGCGGCCATTTTGGCCAGCCTGCGCTGTTAGATTGTATTTCACGAACATTAGCAAGCGTCGTATAAGAAATATTAAACAGAAATAAATCGAGATGGAAACTGTTATGAATGGTGTTTGTTCCTGTGTGTCTTCAACAATAATATAATTAGCTACGTCACACTAAAATACCATCTTAAATGGACACGTGATTAACAAGGGCGTCCATATCCTGTGATTTCTCAACGGCCATTGATAGCAGGTCAAAATACGTATCACCGAATCCTCGAGCAAGTCGAAACAGGTAATACAAAAGAACTACGAAGAAAAACAGATAACCGAACGCAACGGAAGGGAAGACGATGACCGCTACAAAACATAATATAGATACTTGTGAGATGAACACAAAACTTTCCATGAAAATAAGCATCACATCATAAGCAAACAATATAAATAATACGCAGCAAATCACAGCAGCAACTACAATTAATGACGTACGGAAACAGCATCGGGTGCATGCGTAGTGACGTCTCTGTTCGCTAAGCGATACCACTGCTCCCTTGACTGTAATCTCAGCAAAGTTTGCCAGGGGAAACAGGTTAAACATGGCGCATGCTACAGTTTCCAAGGCGCACACTAGTAACACAACTGGAAGTGTAATAGCGAACATGATTGGCTTAGTTCGCTTTAGTCGTATGAGTCGGCGCTGCTGCATGTATAGTATCCTGTACCAAAATTCCTTATAAAAGACCATATAGAAGCTTCCACGGCACACAGCAGCGGCTCGGTGATACCCAGGTTTCGTCTCTGTTTCAAGCATCGCCATGCGGAGTATCTCATCAACACTGAGAAAGAATGGCGACCACGTCCGCTTTGTTGGCATTCCGTTCTCCACAATCTGTTTCAAACTTCGCGGCATGCCAGAAGTAAGACTCAAAGAGTGTAGTAAATTATCAAAACTCCGACCGGCCCACCGAGCGCTGGAACAAACACTTTTCGGGCATCATAAGCATCTGCAAGGATGGCAAGAAAACCCAGCGGAGTACCCCGCTCTACCAAATCCTCAATAGTGATCTTAATGTCTGTTCCTATACCGTTTCTGTATATGAAAACCTTAGCAAATAACAAAACTGGCACCAGGAGCATGTACACAAACCGTCGTAGTCGCGAGCACAAGACTGGGTGCGCATCCTTGAATCCCGAAAAAAGCTTGGCTGGTAGATGAGACAAGGTCAATGGCGTTGTTCCATCGAAGAAAACCCACTTCGCTTCAGGTTGTCGATTATAGATTACACATGGTAACTCAGACGTACTCTCGTGGTCATACGATTGGATAACTTCGTCTTTGGAAACGGAGTGAAATAATTCAATAACCAATATAGGAAAGAACAGAAGAATGATGACACCTACGATATATGGTCCAAGGAAGCATAACGTCCATTTATCGTGAGTCATGTTGCAAACCGGATCCGAATATTTACTTGTGGTTTAATAATATTCTATGTCACAACACGAATATTGAATAAACGGTGCTGGATATTTAAGGTATAAACCAGCATAATACTCGATTCCAGATTTAGCTCCTGCGATCTCTGTTAAATAACATAAAGATATGTGTTCAAACTGGTGTACTTCATTAACTGTTTCATTAACCACTAGTTCAGATAAAGATTTTGCAACATTGATCATGGAATCATTTGCACCAAAGTTTACAATACAACTTGATGTATTTTGTGCCTTAAAATCTACATATATCTCAATAAAATTATGATTTATGGTTACTGTTTTAAAGAGATATATTTATAATATGATACGTATCAGCTTTCATAAATAAGATGACAATGCACAATTATAACGCTAGGTGAAAACGTGTTACGGAAGAAAATGTACCTATTTAAATGTATTTCGTGCCGATATAAGAAATACGAGATTTGAGAAAAAAACACACTGAAATTGAGAATTAAACAAAAGGCATGCACGCTGGATCATTGAACAAGTTTTGGCCTGTAATAAAGAAGGAACTGATATCAAATTTATGTTCATGTAACCATGTGGGAAAGAGGAATGTAGATACAAACCTCAATGGAAGTTTTTTGGAAAGATATTTTAGAAGTAAAACGCAACTAGGATTCACTAAGACTTGAAATTTGTTTGACGAAATATTGGACTTTAATTTTTTGACTGTAAGTTTCGCCATAATTGCTGCCCCGTCATTTACGGGAAATAACAGTTACACATGGTAAGCTTATTAAAATTTCGTTGAGACCACTAAAATTATGCATACACACATGCTAGTTCGACTCGTAAGGCAGGTGTGATCCTTGCAACTCAAATTCATGCAACTTATTTACGAATCATAACTATCGGGATTTGTTTGATGTTTAAATAGTGCGGATATTACAGCGTGGACTCGTATATTTCGTACGTCATCTTGGAGCAAACACTTTATTTTATCCTGTTTCTGTTAAACAATGACCTAATAAAGCAGTGACCGTATAAACTACATGTAGTTGATATCCGGCAGTAGATCACGTGACCCTGATATTCCGTCACTTCAGATTCCAACGCGCCGATTAACATGTCCTAGTATTTGAGCTTTGACATTTATTGGGCGCATCATGAATGTCACAATAAACGTCAAAATGTAGAACACCTCATATAACAAGAATTGCGACACCTGAAGGGTTTTGCGGGATGGAATGAGTGTGGAGATCAAATTAATTTGAAAACCGGTTTGATGATGGTGGCCACAGTTCTCGAAGAGATTTTAGTACATTTGTCACTATTTTAATGCTATTTTCAGACGTCCGGTCCAGCTCTGCCTTGTGTTATCGTTTATATTACATAACATCCTATCTTGTTCCTTTGCTGAAATGTTTCTCAGAACCGCGTCTATTGTGACGTAATTTATGTGACGAAATACACATGTGGAAGATAGACTTTTTGGATTTTAAGGAAAAGTCGGACGTGGTGATTTAAAAAAAGTAAAATATTTGTTTAAAGCATCGAAAACATCCAAAACTTATTTCGGATTGTGTGTTTTTATGCATTATTGTAAACTTCGATACAGCAGGAATACAATAAAATAGTATGATTTAAAATAGATTTCGATAAAAAGATGGAAGGATAGTAAATGGAAGTGCATATCGTGGTAACTTTATTGTTATAAGAATAGGATTAAAGTTGTTATTGACGTAAGCGTATCGTTTATACCTTTTTTTTATGACTCCTGTTAAAGCTTAAATAGTTTCATCAATCAAATCTACAGCACAGTTTCAGTTGCAATCGATATTTTAATGATCACAATTGTGTGCTACTTGTAATTATACGTTTTTTTTTTCAATTCCTTTGTTGATTTGTAGCTCAATTTTTATTTATATCAGTTGTTTTTGACAGAATGTGCACGCCATTTTGTTCAATTGAAGTCGCGCGATCCGATTCTCTCAAGTTATGAAAAATTGAACCTAGGGCCGATATGATCATATTTGCCCGCAATATACAAATAACGACCCGCTCTCGACGAAAATGTGTTACTGTCTATAGAAAAGATGTGTAAGATGATATTTAAACACAACAATTTCGTCTTTGTTTATTGATTTAACGCGTAACTGGATTTCTTTGTTCTGTGTAACAAGATGGCGGCTAGCGCTGTTCGTGATGACCTTGAACTTCAAATCAAATTAAATTTTGTTTTGCTGTTGCATATTTTTTCAATTGCTAACAATAAAAATATCACATTCTCGATTCTTTTTTTTTATTATTTCTTCTCATATTTTTTAAAGGAAAGTATTAAACGGCACAGTTTGATGTGGAACTATTTTTTACATTACACAATCGATAGTTACTCGGTCGTCAGGAATGTTGTGTACATGTTGGAGGCCCGACCGGAATAATTTGATAAAATGTGTTAACAGCATAATATAAAATGAAGCAGGATAAATCGAATATATGGTTGGTGCCGTGATGAAGAAACTGTATCCGGTTTGGCCTCGTCTGATAAACGTTCTCCATCTCGGTACCAACCATGTATTCTATATTTATTATACGTATGTTATCGTATGCTATCGATATTTCTTTGCAATTACGCAGTTATTTGAAATGGCTGAAATATCACATTCTCGATTCGTTTTGTTTTTTAATTTCTTCTCATATTTTAAATAGGAAAGTATGAAGAGGAACAGTTAAATGTGGAACTATTTTTTACGTGACACAATCGGTAGTTATTCGGTCGTCAGGAATGTTGTGTACATGTAGGAGGCCCGACCAAAATAATTTGATAAAATGTGTTCACGGCATAATTTAAAATAAAGCAGAATATATCGAATACATGGTTGGTGCCGAGATGAAGAAAGTTAAAAGCTCACCCTACTTACTGTTTCTAAGCCTCACGGGATAAACTACCTCCTTCTCGGAACCAGCCACGTTATCTCTGTTTATTACCGGTACGTATATTATCTTATGTTATCGATATATCTTTGCAATTACACAGTAATTTGAAATGACCGTATACATAACATGCTTACCTATATACTGTATTAATTTGGAAATTTCGGGGTCGAGGTTACACTTTATGCTCTGGTTTCATAAACACAATGAAAGAATAATAATTAAGTTTACCATTTAATATTAAAACAAACATTAAAAAATATATTAATTTCCCCTTATTACTGGTGATAGTTAAAGACTGTCTTTAAAAAAAGCTCTCGAAATTTTATCTTTATATAGTGATGCTATGTAACTCAGAAGCCGCAATACAATAATGTTCGTATACAATGCATTTAAACAGTCTTTTAGGTGCAAATCCAATATTCCTGTTAGATGGTGGATGGAAAAGTACATTTAAACACATTCTTTTAGGAGCAAAGCATATAGTCCTATTAGATGGTGACTGGAAACAATAAACAAACGAATTTAATGACTTCAATTGTAGACGATACGTTTTTAAGCTCACTGTTTTCAATTATGCATGTGAAATCAACGTGTACACTCGTGTTTGGAAATGAACAAGTTTATTCACATTCATCAAAAATAATATAACCTTTGCCTAAGGTCACTTGTTAAAATTAAGGTTCTTCTTAAAATCTAGGTGAGTACCGGCTAAGGTCTTCGAAAGATTCCAAGCGATTTCTCCAGTACCTCAGAATGGACTGCTCAATCTTTGTCTCTTCCAGCTGTCGCTTAAACATTTCATTGCCGTCNTGGGAACACTTTTTTTCTTGGGAACAAAACAATTCTTTTACCCAAGACAATTAAGAACATCATCAGCATATTAAAAAAAAAACTTCCAATCATGCACCGTGGACCTCCGTTCCTACTAGACTAGTAGCATTCTACTGCGCGTGTGTGTGACTGGTACCTCACAGCGTTTATGCTTTCTTTAGATGGTGTCTGGACCATACCTTTGTTATCTAAAGTTGGATTTTAAAATAACTTGACCCATTTGTTATGACCTTGACATTGCCTCATATTTCAAAGGTCAGGGTCACAGTTTGCATTTAAAGTCATTTCACTAATATTAGACCTAACTTATTNAGTACCGGCTAAGGTCTTCGAAAGATTCCAAGCGATTTCTCCAGTACCTCAGAATGGACTGCTCAATCTTTGTCTCTTCCAGCTGTCGCTTAAACATTTCATTGCCGTCCAAAAGTACCAATTCCAAAACTCTTGGCAACGCTCCGACTGTCAAAATGAAGATCACGTGCATGACGTCAGACGACTCCGATGAGGTCACCATTTTGAATTTTGAAATAATCGACATGGTCAACGCAACGAGCATTATAATCAGTGCAAAGTGAAATACCAGCCTAATGAACTGAATATGAAAAGGCCGATGTTTGGTTACCAGGTATTCAAAAAGGTCTCTTGGTATCCCATGGACATTTGCTTTTTGTCGGGTTTTCGTCAGTGTTTGTTCCGATTTAATCCTCTCAAGTGTGTTATGTGGAACGTCGATAACAACGTTATTCACACGAATGTTTCTGACACCCACAGCCAGCACGTTGGAGATTTCTAAAATACCATCTTGAATGGACACGTGATTAACAAGGGCGTCCATATCCTATGATTTCTCAACGGCCATTGATAGCAGGTCAAAATACGTATCACCGAATCCTCGAGCAAGTCGAAACAGGTAATACAGAAGAACTACGAAGAAAAACAGATAACCAAACGCAACGGAAGGGAAGACGATGACCGCTACAAAAAAAATAATATAGACACTTGTGAGATAAACACAAACCGTTCCAGGAAAATAAGCATCACAGCATAAGCAAACAATATAAATAATACACAGCAAATCACAGCAGCAACTACAATTAATGGCGTACGGAAACAACATCGGATGCATGAGTAGTAACCTCTCTGTTCGCTAAGCGATACCACTGCTGCCTTGACTGTAATCACAGCAAAGTTTGCCAGGGGAAACAGGTTAAACGTGGCGCATGCTACAGTTTCCAAGGCGCACACTAGTAAAACTACTGGAAGTGTAATAGCGCACATGATTGGCTTAGTTCGCTTTAGTCGTATGAGTCGGCGCTGCTGCATGTATAGTATCCTGTACCAAAATTCCTTATTAAAGACCATATAGAAGCTTCCACGGCACACAGCAGCGGCTCGGTGATACCCAGGTTCCGTCTGTGGTTCAAGCATCGCCATGCGGAGTATCTCATCAACACTGAGAAAGAATGGCGACCACGTCCGCTTTGTTGGCACCCCGTTCTCCACAATCTGTTTCAAAATTCGCGGCATGACCAGAAGTAAGACTCCAAGAGTGTAGTAAATTATCAAAACTCCGACCGGCCCACCGAGCGCTGGAACAAACACTTTTGGGCATCATAGGCATCTGCAAGGATGGCAAGAAAACCCAGCGGAGTACCCCGCTCTACCAAAGCCTCAATAGTGATCTAAATGTCTGTTCCTATACCGTTTCTGTATATGAAAACCTTACCAAATAACAAAACTGGTACCAGGAGCATGTACACAAACCGTCGTAGTCGCGAGCACAAGACTGGTTGCGCATCCTTGAATCCCGAAAAAAGCTTGGCTGGTAGATGAGACAAGGTCAATGGCGATGTTCCATCGAAGAAAACCCACTGTGCTTCAGGTTGTCGATTATAGATTACACATGATAACTCAGACGTAATCTCTTGGTCATACGATTGGATAACTTCGTCTTTTGAAACGGAGTGAAATAATTCAATAACCAATATAGGAAAGAACAGAAGAATCATGACGCCTACGATAATGGTCCAAGGAAGCATTACGTCCATTTATTGTGAGTCATGTTGCAAACGGGATCCGAATATTTACTTGTGGTGTAATAATATTCTATGTCAAAACACGAATATTGAATAAACGGTGCTGGATATTTAAGGTATTAACCAGCATAATACTCGATTTCAGATTTAGCTCCTGCAATCTCTGTTAAATAACAGAAAGATATGTGTTCAAACTGGTGTACTTCATTAACTGTTTCATTAACCACTAGTTCAGATAAAGATTTTGCAACATTGATCATGGAATCATTTGCACCAAAGTTTACAATACAACTTGATGTATTTTGTGCCTTAAAATCTACATAAGGGATCTCAATTGTTTTTGCGTCAAGAAGACCAAATGTAAGCAACCCAAAGTCGACATTCCAATTAAAATACGGATATGTTTCACCCGCCGTGGAATACGTCCAAAACCAAAGTTTTGGATTCAACACTTGTGGTTCAGAGTGTTCAATCACATTTGACCCATTATAAAATTGTATTCTAAACTTGACAAATTTCGGATCCATTTGGCGCAAACGGGTCACAAAGAATATCTTGCTTTTCTCCCAAATACTAAATTCGAACAATGGCGTACTTGTAACGCGTGGCTCTACGGCTGTTGTTGCCGAGCTGCCGATGTGGAATAGCGAGTCTTCTGACGTCAGGTGAACTTCCGGGAGCAACAACGCGCCTAGCAAATCGCATATCAAAAGTTGATATGTTACTTGCATTGTTGTCCTGAAAGAAACGTTTAACTGGATGTAAACATTCTTAATTGGTAACTAACACATGGAAAACGTGATTAAGGTATTTTAATATGCAAATCAACTGTGTCATCATAAAATTATCGTTGTAAATAAACGCAATTTTAAGACTGCCATCCTTCAACCGGATATCGTTAAATCAAGTATGTTCAACTTTTGTCATGTCTCAAAACTTCATAAACGTTCTTAATTAACGTTCTAAACATTTAATTATATAATGGTTGTTGTTAATACCGTTGGTAATACATACCGTAAACCGTTTCGCTTTAATGAACATATTTAAAATATAATATTGACGATGTACACGAACAGTGTAATTTATGATCACTTGAAAATGGTTCAGGACAGCGTGCCATCTAGTATAATTTTAGAGTTTTTTTTATATATTTATTCCAATTAAAATAAATGCTTAACAAAAAGATGCACAACTTACGGTTTCCTTCAACTTCTTCGTTAAACTGGAGTTGTAAACATCTGTCAACAAATAGATCGACACGTTGGTTTAACAGTTTCTTATTGAATGAGATTATACATCGCAATTTCAAACTCCTCTTTACCAATTGAGTTTAACAAAGCCTGATAGTTTCGTTTATTGATCGTGTTAGGTACGCGAGTTACAGTGAAGTCAGATCAATGAGGTGAATTATATTTCCCTTTTCTACTTGCATGCAGAAAAAANAGATGGATGTTCACGGTTTCATGGCTGGAGAAGTCAGAATAATACAACTAACTGAACCCATAAGTGATATTTAAGGGACTTATTCACACCGATTTTTTATGCATTTTAGTAATTTGTATTTACAAACAAGGAACAAAAAATAGTAAAAAAAGTTTGCCTCCCCCGGGATCGAATCCGGGTCCTTAAGAAACAATTGCAACCACTGGATATAAGATGATAAATTAGACGCTACATAAAAATAATAGTCGTATTAACCAACATAACGGTGTGATACACGCTTTACATACTAAACGCTTTTATGTTTTCCGGTTTCGATTACTGATTATACGTAAGCGATCCTTTATCTTTAACAGTTTTTTCTGATCCATTTTTTTTAATGTTTTGTATTTCCACGTCATAATTTCAGCGAAAAAGATGATAACAGAAAGTAAACATCTATTGATATGAATACTACGGAATCCGGATAGTGCCATCTATAATCTCGCCCTTCTTTCATCAAGGGCGACACAAAG
>VMBQ01007453.1:24121-46701 GCA_007657795.1 Dreissena rostriformis | reverse complement strand
ATATGACACCTATAACATTCGAACACTCGGTAGATTCTTTCTGCAGATTGGTACCGACTTGCCATAACAAGAAAAAAAAAAACTTTATTTATTCATTATCACTTTTACATGAAATGGATCAATACCATACGTTTATGGTCAATTATTTTATTTTTAGCGAACACGATGAACACCGCGTTTCATATAATGGGTCCGCGTTGATTCGCGGTATTCGCCTTATGGCAAACGGCCCCCGCGACATTTGATCTGAATACCCAATTGCCAATTACCTTGTTGATAAAAAACAAATTTTCCGTCAATAAAATGCAATTACTTTACACCTTAGTAGCCGAGAAATGGGGGGGGGGGGCGCTATTATTTTGATCACTCCTTCATTTTATAATACGATAGGGGCGTGTTTATTAGGGCAGGAGCGTTTATTAGGATAATTACGGTATCTTATATAAAGGTAATCACCTGCTACTCCTCATTTCAGAGACCGTGAAGATGAGATCAAGCGTCTGTCTGAGAAGAACCGCTACCAAGCAGAGGAGGCTGAGAAAGCATTGTCTGCTTTCAAGGATCAGGTGGAGAAAAACCAGACTCGTATCTATGACGACATGAAGCAGCAGATGGCCAAGGTGGAGGCAGACCTCAACAAGTCTAAGCAGGCGCGGGAACGCCAGGCCAAGGAGTTCAACAGGCAGATGGAGGAGGAGAAGACGGCGCATAACAGAGAGGTGGGTGTGGGAGGGATGACGGCGCATAACAGAGAGGTGGGTGGGGAAGGGATGACGGCACATAACGGAGAGGTGGGTGTGGCAGGGATGACGGCACATAACAGAGAGGTGGGTGGGGGAGGGATGATGGCACATAACNTTGGTTGGTGAATCCAGGCCTACAAAACTCAATCATCTAAAAGCCTTCTCTAGAATAATTACTGTAGGTGTGTTTCTGTAAACTCTGAAAAGCATTCAGGCAGTGTCTGGGCCAAAGAATGATCTATGTTATTAACAAGTATTCACTACAAATCTAAATCATCAAGGACTTGGTGTGAAACTGACTTATCTTTCTATACTCTTCCATACAAGATACAATAGTTTTTCGCTAAACCTCTGAAATATTGATGCCTGTGTCTGAAAATGCACAACGCAATAATTGTAAATTGAACACAGCAATCTGTAAATAAGCAACATTCTGTCTCCCAGACTTTCCAATATAACACATTTGTGTCGTGTTCTGAGAAAACTGGGCATACTGCATGTGCGTAAAGTGTCATCCCAGATTAGCCTGTGCAGTCTGCACAGGCTTATCCAGGATGACACTTTCCGCCTTAACTGGATTTTTGGTAAGAAGAGACATCATTTTAACAAAAAATTCCATAAAAATGGAAATTGTGGTCCCTGATTAGCCTGTGCGGACTGCACAGGCTGATCTGGGATGAAAATTTACGCACATGCACTATGCCCAGTTTTCTCAGAACACGACACATTTATCCTCTGAGTGTAACGCCTCTGTGGCTGATCCTGCTTCTAAATAATGAACGCACTGCTTGATGCCTGTGCTTGTCAGAATTAACATTCTTGTGTAAAGGAAACATTCATTTCCATGTCTACAGCGGTGCAAACATTCTCATAACAACGTCACATGCAAGTGTTTTTGGCCTGCTCATCATGTCATACTGTTGTTTAGTACATGCTGCGTCTTGTCTGTTGTTTTATACAGAAGCAAAAAGTGATGTGCTAGACAAAAAAATCTGCAATCTTTCTCGAATAACAAGCAATGTGTTAAAATACACATGTAACAGAAATTATATAAAGTCTGCCAAAATACTATTTAGCTGTTGATAATTGGTCTGTTTTTGTAATCTGTTTCAAAGTCTGCTGATGTCAGTTAACGTAAGTGGTAATTAAGCAATTATTAAATTTGTCAATATTTACTTATCCACTCTGAATTGATTTTGCCATAGTATTTGAAACGAATCAACAAGTACTCCATTATATATAAAGGTTATATTAAGTAATGTCAGTGTAAGATTTATGATATACCAATCAAGGAAATCAGTTTGGTTTAAGTTGGCACTGTTTCACCGCACATGAAAACTACTAGCACAAAATTGTATTAACAAACCTGGAAATGTTTCTCCACCTTGTGGTTACACCTCAAGACGGTAAAATCCCAAACCACAACAATTCCACCTCTGTAGACAGGTGTGAATCTCCTTATTTTCTAATTAAGATCACAACACTGGTAAACCCATTATCACAGCTAAACAATGATGATAAACACTAACAATATTATCACTGCTACACATTATCCAATGCACCACTTACATCCACGAAAAGGTAGTCAGAGAACAAAAAGGTTTAACTCCACTACCATAAACTAAAATCCTACACAAACAAATAAAGCACACAAAACAAACAATTGGCTGAGAAATCCTATTTTTCTATTTACATTCCGCTGTCAGTCTAGCATCTTGATTAAACACCAGCGGGGTTTATAAACACAATCCCTGATACATTTCAACTTTCAGCCTATTAATGGCAAGTATATAATTTTACACCTGATCTTACTGATATCTCCACACATTCTCACATGATATCTAGAGTAAACCCCACATTTTCATGTATCCATCAAAATCAAAATAAACTGGCCTCATCAACTGCCAACACTTTATATTTGCACAAGATCAGGGACTCCTCTATTTTTCACAACATTTACTCCACAGAGCCTATATTTTGTTTTATCTTGGAACAAGCACAACTAGCTTACAGGCCTGGCCACATTCTTCACTCAAGCAGCTATCTTGTAGACAGGTATGAGCGCTGTACCAGATAGACAAGGTAGCTTAACAATCCGCGCCCCAAGTAGCTATTTAACTACAGTGTAATTTATCGACACTGTCAATCAATGCCCTGCGGTTAGGAGTAAAGAGCAGAGGCCATGCAAAGGGAGGTAAATACAGGCCATGCAAAGGGAGGTTAATACAGGCCATGCAAAGGGAGGTTAATACAGACCATGCAAAGGGAGGTAAATACAGGCCATGCAAAGGGAGGTTAATACAGGCCATGCAAAGGGAGGTAAATACAGGCCATCCAAATGGAGGTTAATACAGGCCATGCAAAGGGAGGTTAATACAGGCCATCAAAAGGGAGGTAAATAGAGGCCATGCAAAGGGAGGTAAATACAGGCCATGCAAAGGGAGGTAAATAGAGACCATGCAAGGGGAGGTAAATACAGACCATGCAAAGGGAGGTAAATAGAGGACATGCAAAGGGAACTTAATACAGGCCATGCAAAGGGAGCTAAATACAGGCCATGCAAAGGGAGGTAAATAGAGGCATTACCAGGGGAGGTAATCAAGTGAAACTTTGGATAATTAAGTTGAAGAATACTTTTTAATTTATCAACACTGTCAATCAATGCCCTGTAGTTAAGAGCAGAAGCCATGCAAAGGGAGATAAATAGCGGCCATTCCAGAAGAGGCAATCAAGTGAAACATTGCACAGTTGAAGAAAACTTTGTACCGATTAGTGCAATTTTTTAGAATATAAATTGCAAATAATTTATCCAAATTGTGAACAGCATTTAAAGGAATAAATATTAAAAATACACATTTTAAAGATTTTATTATTTTAAAATGGAAAACTAATGTCTCTGACATTACTTTAGTATACAGAATAATCTACTTGAATATGGTATATGTCAACAGAAACAATCATAACAATCATACTAAAACCCAAAATACCATAAAAAAAAAACAATCATAACAAATCAAACGTTAACACGAGTATGCAAATAAAGTGCCTAAAAGTTCTTTCCCGAGATAATCCGAACAGTTGAACAAGTTCCACTTTTACGTTGAAAAAAATGATGGCATATATGTCAATAATGTTTGTACAGGTTCAGCAACAAAAAGCACCTTCAGGTAGGCTAATGAAAATCATTCAAAATCTGCAATCAGCAATTTATCTTAGCGTTTCCGTAATCTAATTGTCAATAATTATCCGATTAACAACATTTTATTGAGTTCAAACCTATACATACACCTTTGTATCCAAGATATTCTTATTTTTCGGTAATCACACATGAAAAGTCAGCAATTATCAATTTACCCACAGGGGCTTACAGATAAATCCTCACACCACCACTATTCACCAGGTTATGGTCCATAAACACAGAAATACACACCAAGCACACAATTGTGGCGTGTTCTGAGAAAACTGGGCAAAATCTTGTGCTTATACAAGGACGACAATTTACGCTTTTTTGGAATTTTTCGTTTAAATGATGTCTCTTCTTAGCAAAAATCCAGTTTAGGCGGAAAGTGTCGTCCCGGATTAGCCTGTGCGGACTGCACAGGCTAATCTGGGATGACACTTTACGCACAATCATTTTGTCCAGTTTTCTCAGAACATGCCACAATTATGCATGAGGCCACCAATGAGACACACTTTCTGCTACTAATTGTACTTTCATTAAATGGCAATTCAGTAATAAACTTCAAGTGCAATAGCGTTCTTCCAGGAATAGGTGGATGGGGAAAACTATATCTGATTTAATTTCCAGGAACATGGAAATCTAACAAAAATATCTATAATAGAGTACAGGCACAAGAATCATAGAAGCCTACTGGTGGAGCGTGTGAAGTGATATAATAGTTGAGGTGATGTAAAATTTACACCATATAATAAACTTACTCTTTCAGTGCAGTGCTGGAACCCAATTTTGAAGGCCTTTGCAAACAGTTTGGATCCAGATGAGACGCCACAAAACGTGGCGTCTCGACGCCACAGAACGTGGCGTCTCATCAGGATCCAAACTGTTTGCTATTCTGATAGTATTCTTTAAAAAAAATCAAAGAAAATGCTAATTTTAGAAATTCAGCAGACGACATTTTAGCAGATGACAAATTTCCCAGCATGCAAAGGGCTAAACCTCTCATGATTTGCAGAGCTTGAAAAATCAAATCAGGGTCAAGTTGACATAGAGTTAAGATCCAAGTATTGCGATTAATTAAATATCGCAAAGCGATTATGCAAGCAAACATGTTTAATTGTGCATGTAGATTTGAGTCGTGCAGCATGAATTTGTGGTTGCAATTATGCTTACTCTCCTGTGAAACACAGATATCAGCCCCACTCTGGGAAAACTGGGCTTAATGCATGTGCATAGTGTTGTCCCAGATTAGCCTGTGCAGTCCACACAGGCTAATCAGGGACAACATTTTCCGCATAGATTGGATTTTTTAGTTTAGAAGAGAATTCCTTTTAAACGAAAAATTCCATAGAAGCAAAAAATGTCCTCTTGATTAGCCTGTTCAGACTACAAAGGCTCATCTGAGACTTCAGTTTAATCCTTTGCATGCTGGGAAATTTGTCGTCTGCTAAAATATCGTCTGCTGAATTTGTAAAATTAGCATTTTCTTCGATTTTTTTCAAAGAATACTATCAGAATAGCAAACAGTTTGGATCCTGATGAGACGCCACGTTCTGTGGCGTCTCATCTGGATCCAAACTGTTTGCAAAGGCCTTCAAAATCTGGTTCCAGCGCTCAAAGGGTTAAGTAAGGTTTTCCCAGAACCCTGCTCGTATTACAAATAAAATATCCCAATTCAAGACAGTATTTAAGTTTTTTGTATTATAAGAGCTATGTTTTATTATAATACAACATAGTTTCAGTATTTTATAAGAGTAATTATCCCCAAATTTCCCTACATTTTATGTTGAATTTTAGTCATTATAAAGACATGTGGCATGTCATTATTAACATAGTTGTCAACTCTAGTTAAAACAAATACCGGTACGCACTAGAGAAGAAGCGACAAATTACTGTCCTTAAGAATCTTATGCAATTAATAACAATCATAATAATGAGCCTCCGTCTGGGAAAATGCATGTGCGTAAAGTGTCGTACCAGATTGGTCTGTGAAGTCCGCTTAGGCTAATCAAGGACAACACTTTACGCTTTTCTAGTATTTTTTAATTAAGGGAAGTCTCTTCATAGCAAAAATCAAGTTTAGGCAGAAAGTGTCTTCCCTGACTAGACTGTGCAGACTGCACAGGCTAATATGGGACAACACTTTACGCACATGAATTAAGCCCCATTTTCCCACAGCATATCAAACATGATGTTTTTCACCCAGCGGGGGGGGGGGGGNATGTGTTTATTTTATTTATGTTTCCACGGTTTTGAATTTTATTTGTTTGATATAAAACATAGATCATTCAGACAGTAACACATGTGAAATAAATCAGTGTGTCTTGATGCTGTTGTTCCCAAAAAATCCCTTTCCCAATTCCATTATCTAAAACACATTATCAATAGTATTAATAATAGTCATTAACCAAATATGTTCTTATAGACATCTCTTATATGGATAATTAAATCAGCTTCATTTATAAACACAACATTAACAAAATTCTTTCTTAATAAAAAAAGAACCTACAGGTAGAGTTCAGTTGACATGTTTTTGCATCAAATCAATGCCTTGTGATAACAGTTATTTCATTTTCAAACTTGTTTTCACAAGTGAAAGAAACGGAGAGAATCAACAATAAAAATCATATTGATTAGCTGTTAAGGCCTAAACTAATATTTGAAGATCCCTGCTAAAAAATGCCAATATTGTCAACATTGCTTGTATGTTATTATAATGAGAACCTCTACATTAACATTATCATACAAATCTTGTTTTATTTGTGAAGGAATGTAAACCTAATGCTCCCTTATTTAAACACATTTATTTCATTCTCCCATTTTCAAAGTGCTTAAGTAAATGTTTGAATTACCTATTAGATAAAGGTTTTGTAAAATCTCTAGCCTTTGTAAACTGTAACCATATTATGGGGCATTTATTTGTACCTTTACTACCATTAAAATTACCCATTGAATATACTGTTTTAAACTACTATTTACTGGGCATATTGCTTATAGTTACAAAAAAAAAATGTCATTCAAATTATAATCAATGTATTGAATCATAATAATGTTAATTCTCAATATTTTGTTGTGTAAGGTAATTTTCCTCACTTACTGTCACGGTTTTTCGAAATTGTATGAATCTGTGACCATAAGTTGGAACATTGCAAATTTAATCATTGAAATTATTGTTTTTGGCATAAATATTATCAATAATTCAATAGTATTTTGTGCATGTGTATTCTCACAAATTCCCATTACAAAATGTTGCTATATACCCATACAGCAACTCAACTCACCAGATACCCTACAAAGGGGAGTTATCCTTTTCAAAAGGCCCAGTTACCAGTGAGAATACAAGATGCATTATCTGCAATGGATCAATGCAAGCAATAAACCTCAGGGGTAATAAATAGTATTCACAATGTGGCGGGACCAGCGCCGAACTGATTTATCTCACACAGAATAGTGTGGAGATAGAACGGTTTCACACTAAGGACTAGGCTTATTACGATGGCCCTGTTTACAGTATGATTGTGTGTGGCCTCCTGAATGCAGGCTTCTTTAAATCATTAATTGTTATGACGGATTGGCATTCATGAGGTTTCTAAACGCCTTTTCAACTGATTGTATTACATTTAGCTCTTTTTAAAACAGTGACACTATATACTTATTTATATTGAGTTTCTTCAAATGGTAGATGTTGATACCTTTCTGAGAAAATATTTTTAGAGTTTATTTATTTTATTTAATATATATATTTAAATTTGTATTCCTTTTTGCAGTAAACAATTATGATTAAATTTAATAATTCTGTAAGTTATTCTTATATTCTGTTGCCGAGGAAACCGTGACCAGAAAGAGACGCCTGCAATCATTCACCATTATGAGCGCAAAAAACAGCAAACCTATAACAGCACATAAAACCAATAAACATAGTGGCGCATAACCTATAAATAAGTGGCGCATGCCCTTCAAAGCACTCTCCCCCTTCTCCACCCACACCTAAAGTCAAAACAAGCAGACGGTCAGTGTCATCGTGAGGCTAATAGTCAATAACTATCGGCAAAATCAGATGATTAAATGTGACAGCAGTATGTCTCATATGACAGCTGTTATTGAGATTTAACAAATTACTATGGGAGAGAACTACACCGAAGTGTCAAAACAAGCTTAAGTGAAGCAATAAATAAACAAGGGGCAAAAAATCAACAACTTGTTGCTTGACCAACGAATAATAAAATTATCAAGAAATGTAAAAGCTGACTGTTACATAGGAAATTTGAAGAAGACAAATGATACCCTAAAATACACTGAAAGTATTACAGGGCTTAATTTTAATGGCTGATTTTATAGCCATTATTTGGTCATATTCCCTAGGCAAAAAGTAATCTCTTTTTACCATATCCAGTCCAAAGATTCCCAACTGATTGTTTGACTTTGATGTTTAGTAAAAGAGATCATCAGTCTCGTAATAAAGAGTTTTGAAGTTGTCATGTACATTTTACTGACATGTTTATGTTTGGGATTTCTTGTTTTACGATACTTTTATTACCATAAGTTCAAATTTATACAGCAAACAATTAATTTGTTTTCCCCACTTAACTTGACACTTAAATTCCTAATT
This sequence comes from Dreissena rostriformis, assembly GCA_007657795.1. Classification (NCBI taxonomy): domain Eukaryota; kingdom Metazoa; phylum Mollusca; class Bivalvia; order Myida; family Dreissenidae; genus Dreissena; species Dreissena rostriformis. Next base: position 38,171 of record VMBQ01007453.1, on the reverse strand, counting down.
TTATAGGTTAATGTCATATTCCCAAAATGATGAGAAAAAGGGATTTATTTGACTACATTGTTAGTCCTCAATTAAATTTATGAGAAAACAAATAAATGTCAAAGCTAATAAAACAGACAAAAATCTGACATAAGCAAGAGCATTATAGAAAATAACAAAGATCAATATCTCATACCCAAAAGTTATTCCACAAAAACAATATTATAAATTGAATTTGATTAAGGAGACCATGAATTATCGTTGCACACTAAGAACACAATTGTACACTTCAAGTTTACAATTCAAACTTACAGTGTAAATGAAAATACTTACAAAAGATATGTCTAGTCCCTTATTATTTCATATCCGATTAAATGATATCATTGTAAGCCCTCCAGTCACAAACTGTCAAATACGTCACACATTCCACTGTCTTAACATCCTCAAAAACTCACACACACAAAGACATACTTCTGTCGAACACTGAAAGCTAATCATCTAATCAGACACTTGGCGAATATTCACTGCAACATCAAGAAATCCACCAATTCCCAATTCCCGAAATCAATTCAACATGCCCGTAAATGAAAACCAGCCTATTGTCCAACTGTGTCCGTGATTAAACCATGTGATGGCAGTCCCCCTACTTGACAGGTAGAATATCACAGCCACATACTGTCAACAAATTGATCTTCGCTCCTCCATTAACTGGCTTTTAAACTCTCGCCAATGTTTACCACTTTCCTACTTCGCCTGTCAATTTAACAAAAGTTATCAAAACTGCCTTAAGGTGACTGCACACGGCTTTGATGCGCCGTTTTACTCCCCAATAGCTGATTATTAGCGCCTCAAATAGGAGCAAACAAAAGAATCCAATATTTAAGATTGTTATCAAATCGTGCCTGGCCTATTACAATCAATATTTGCCAATCACCCGAGCTGTATTGGTAGATATAGACATGAGTGCAGGAGGAAAACAGCAACAACAGGGTTTTCAATACCACCGCTAGCCTCGAGAGTTGGGCAGAGTGGGAGGGGGGATAATGATTAGCGAGCAATATTGGATCTTATATAGACATGAGTGAAGCAGGAAAACAGCAACAACAGGGTTTTCAATACCACCGGTAACCTCGCCGAGAGTTGGGCAGAGAGGGGGGGGGGTAATGATTAGCGAGCAATATTGGATCGGTATCAAACCGGCTTTGTCACAGGTTACTTGTTCAATCTGAAGAAGGGTTTTCATAGTCAGACTTGAGATTACTGAAGGATTACAGGCCGATATGATTAAGTCTGCCTTTCACGATGTTCAACTCGCTACCTAACAGCGATAGAATTAGAGAGACGAATTAACTGGATTATCGGATTACCATAAACTGCAGTTAACTTTAGAGCCTTGCGCTANAAGCATTGATGTTACAGATAATCAGGGACGACACTTTCCACCTAAAAACAGGATTTTTGCTAAGAAGCAAATAATAAATTTTATTTTAGATGAAAAAGTACATAAAAGGGAAAGTGTCATCCCTGATTAGCTTGTGTGGACTGAACAGGCTACTCTGTGATGACACTTTACGCACATGCTTTATGCCCACTTTTCCAAGAACGCAGCCGGATAATTATAAAATGTAAAAATCTGCAACTTCCCTTTAACTTCCTTGCTCCATGATCCATATTGTCTACATAATCTGTGCCACGATTCCTAACAGAAACAGACAGGTTTCTTGTTGATAAGTAATTGGTGTTTGAGCCTCCAGCTATAGGAGGAATCTCATGCACCCGGGGAATTATTGGCCATTAATCTTTTATAGACCTGCAAATGGTGTTGTTGTTGTTGATAATGATAATTAAATGATGATGATGTTGATATTTGTGTCGTGTTCTGAGAAAACTGGGCAAAATGCTTGTGCGNTAATCTGTGCTCCCTAAACACAATTTGGTCAAGTAATTTTCTGTCTGCGAAGAATGCAGTCGCTACAAATTAAGAATGTCATTCATACTAAGACGATGCCATTTTAGACGGAGATGCTCCCTCCTAATAAATCCCATAACCCAATCAACAAAAACTCTCTCGCTCCGGAGAAAGACACGATTTCCTGGCGAGTGCCATTCTTAGGCGTGTAAATCACTTGACGCTAGAACCACTTCCTGTTCGTCCCCCCGGGATATTTCCCAGCAATCCACGGTACTCTCTAATCCAATCAATACGGCAGAGATGACAAGATTTTTTTCCTGTCAAAATATTCCTCCAGGATTCACTGGTAAAACCCCGTCACACTGATAAAGTAGCTGCCAATTCGTCTAAATGTCAAAACTATCCTATTTGCATGGCATTTTTATATCAGATGCTTCAGTTTCACGCCAATTCACCAATGTATTATTATAATTATCAAAGGACTTGTTACCAGTGCTTCTATGGTCCCCATACAATGAGAAACTTGGAGAAAACCGATTCCAGGAACTGATTATCAGCCTGAATAGCAAATTCTAGACCTGATTATTTCTCTCCTCTCAAACGAATGGTTGCAGATTAAACAAACAGACTGGTTGTTAACTGTTGAAGTTAACCCATTTATGCCTAGTGGACTCTCCCATCCTTCTAAATTGAATCAATTTATTTCCAAAATTAGGGATGTCTAGTATATTTATTTCTATAGTTAGAATATTTCTTACAGAAAAATTTCTTTAAGGAAATAGCGCAGACCCTGATGAGACGCCGCATCATGCGACGTCTCATCTGGGTCTACGCTGTTTGCCATGGCCTTTTTTCTAGACGCTATAGGCATAAATGGGTTAAGTCATGACATTGTTTGGATGGATTAGGTATTTAATTTATGTGAAATGTATAAATAGATGAGCCTTGCTCAGGTGAAACGGGGCTACATGCAAATGTGTAAAGTGTCATCCCCGATTAGCCTGTGCATTCCGCACAGGCAAATCAGGGACAATAATTTCCGCTTTTATTGTATATTTTCGTTTAAAGGAAACGGACTGCACAGGTTTATTTGGGACTACACTTTACGCAAATGCATTAAACCCTCTTTTCACAGTTCAAATGTTTCAAAGAATAAGGGACATCAGGTAAAGGAAGCTTTAATAGGGATTTATCAAGACAAAAAAAATGGCAGGGGGCTAAAAAAGGGCAGGGTGAAAATTTGTTGGATGGTAAAGTTTGTGCATTGTAAAGGACTTAATTATGCTGTTTCCACTAAAATATTTATTGTAATGGACTTCATTATGCTGTATCCACTAAAATATTTATATCCACTGCTGATATCCATTCAGCATAATTTCAAGACTCTTTAAAATGTCAATAGCCAATAAAACACATTGGATGTTTCTGCATGTTAACCGAACATAATGACAAATACAAAAGGAACAATAATGGCTAGGACATATTTTAAAAGGGTAAAGCATATTAAATGGAAGGGGGCCAGGGGGTCACATATTTTAACAAATTGGGACATAAAACAATGAAAGAGGAAACCCCCCCTCCCCCCTGGTATTCTGCTTTAACTTAATCCCTCTATAATAAGGCAGACCCACATAAATAATTATGTAACTATAAACAAGAGGAATGTGGTCAAGGTGACATTATCACTAAACAACAAATTTGGTCATCTATAGTCATCTAGTTGTGTCCATTCTAAGCTAATTTTAGATCTTTATGCCTAAATCATTATTCATTACTTTTGGCAAGGCTTTTGTATTTTCCAAAAAAAAAAGCTGCATTAATAGACAACACATCTTTTTATTGCAAAGTAACTGAAACACTGTATTATTATTTTCAGTTATTTTGCAGTTCACCGTAAAATCTGTGCACTTGCTATGGAAATTGTCAGTAGGTGAAAAAGTTTCATGATAGACTCTCGATTTCTAACCTTTAGAAATTCGGTTATTTAAAAAAAAATGTACGTATTAAATTAATTATAAGATACCAAAAACTGAAAAAAAATGCCTGAGGCCAAAATTACAAGCCTGCTAATGTCACAAAGATCTGATTTTTCAAGATCCCCCTGAGCCATGTTCTGGGAATATTCAGGGCTTTATTCATGTTCATAAAGTGTCGTCCCAGATTAGCCTGTGCAGTCCACACAGGCTAATCAGAGACAATACTTTCCGCCTAAACTGTATTTCCANATGAAAGAGGAAACCCCCCCTCCCCCCTGGTATTCTGCTTTAACTTAATCCCTCTATAATAACGCAGACCCACAGAAATAATTATGTAACTATAAACAAGAGGAATGTGGTCAAGGTGACATTATCACTAAACAACATATTTGGTCATCTATAGTCATCTAGTTGTGTCCATTTTAAGCTAATTTTAGATCTTTATGCCTAAATCATTATTCATTACTTTTGGCAAGGCTTTTGTATTTTCCAAAAAAAAAAGCTGCATTAATAGACAACACATCTTTTTATTGCAAAGTAACTGAAACACTGTATTATTATTTTCAGTTATTTTGCAGTTCACCATAAAATCTGTGCACTTGCTATGGAAATTGTCAGTAGGTGAAAAAGTTTAATGATAGACTCTCGATTTCTAACCTTTAGAAATTCGGTTATTTAAAAAAAATGTACGTATTAAATTGATTATAAGATACTTAAAACTGAAAAAAAATCCCTGAGGCCAAAATTACAAGCCTGCTAATGTCACAAAGATCTGATTCTTCAAGATCCCCCTGAGCCATGTTCTGGGAATATTCAGGGCTTTATTCATGTTCATAAAATGTCGTCCCAGATTAGCCTGTGCAGTCCACACAGGCTTATCAGAGACAATACTTTCCGCCTAAACTGTATTTCCACACAGAAGAGACTTTGTTTAGACAAAAAACACCATAAAAGCGGAAAGTGCAGTTCCTGATTAGCCTGTGAAGACTGCACAGGCTAATCAGGAGTACACTTTTGCACATCCATTTAACCCCAGTTTTGGGAGGGAGAGGCTCAATTCTCTGAGGCCAACATTAGGAGCCTGTTGCCAACTGGATGTTAACCCTTTGCATGCTGGGAAATTTGTCGACTGCTAAAATGTTGTCTGCTAAATTTCTAAAATTAGCATTTTCTTCGATTTTTTTTCAAAGACCACTATCAGAATAGCAAACAGTTTGGATCCTGATGAGACGCCACGTTTTGTGGCGTCTCATCTGGATCCAAACTGTTTGCAAAGGCCTTCAAAATCCGGTTCCAGCGCTCAAAGGGTTAACGAAGATGAGCCTCTTCAATATCCGCCTTATCTCATGGCAGAACGTCTGGCAGCCAGGACAGAACAAGTCTTGAATGTCTCAACAATCGCCCAGCTAATGCTATTAAAGTTTCCACTGCTATTACCGTCAATTAATCTCCCAGTAAAGGCCAGGGCTGAGGCTTCAAGTGCTATTAATTTAGCAGCCATTAAATTGCTAGAGGTCTGAAGATGCCATTGATGCAGTGTATGCCTGGATGAGCCTTGCTCTGGTAAAAAGGGCTTAATACATGTGTGAAAAAGATTTGTCACAGATTAGCCTGTGCAGTCGACACAGGCTTATCAGGGACGAAACTTTATGCTTACATTGGATTTTCATTTAGAAGAGTCTCTTTAAACGAAACATACTATAAAAGAAGAAAGTGTTGTCCCTTATTAGCCCGTGCAGACTGCACAGGCTAATCTGTAAGCCCCATTTTTGAAGAGCATGGTTCATGCTAGCAGTCTGAAGCTGTGATTGATGCAGCGAGTGCCTGGCTGTTTTAACACGCTGTCTGCTATGCCAGTACTGTATTCTGTTTCCAAGCAATTATCTTCTTCTAATCAATACTGACAATGTCTTCCTTCACTCCTTCACTGGATAACCTAGGGGGAGGAAACTATTGAATGTTTAACCACAGCTCAACAGTTTGAAGAGGGAGGCACTGCTTGTAAGATAGATTGAAGACTGAGCACAGTTTGAAGTATGGTTAAGAAAATCATACTAAGAAACAATTAAGAATATGTAGGTAGGGAGAGGCAGGGTGTGGGAGGTGGGGCGTGGGGGGGGGGGGGGNGGGGGGGGTGTAAAATTCATCTTTAAGTTAAATCGTGACACTAAAAGTTCCAAATACGATTTCCTGAACTTGTTCTTACTTCAACATTATTCTTTCTGCTCTGAAATTTGTACATGATCCAACCAGTAGTTAAAGAAGAGTTTAAAACACAAGCTTTGGAAAGTACGTACAGACAGACAAGTGCAATTCTTAATGCAACCCCCTCCGTGGGGTCATAAAACATTAACTTGATAAAGGGAGGTATGTGTTTTTGAAACACTATGTCCCCTTTTGAGCGATTTTGACCCATATATTTGACCTTTGACCTTGAAGAATGACCTTGACCTTTCACCACACANGGGGGTAAAATTCATCTTTAAGTTAAATCGTGACACTAAAAGTTCCAAATACAATTTCCTGAACTTGTTCTTACTTCAACATTATTCTTTCTGCTCTGAAATTTGTACATGATCCAACCAGAAATTAAAGAGGAGTTTAAAACACAAGCTTTGGAAAGTACGTACAGACAGACAAGTGCAATTCTTATTGCAACCCCCTCCGTGGGGTCATAAAACATTAACTTGATAAAACAAGGTATGTGTTTGTGAACCACTATGTCCCCTTTTGAGCGATTTTAACCCATATATTTGACCTTGAAGGATGACCTTGACCTTTCACCACTCAAAATGTGCAGCTCCATGAGATACACATGCATGCCAAATATCAAGTTGCTATCTTCAATTTTGCAAAAGTTATGGCCAATGAGTTTGTGCAAACAAACCAACAAACAGACAGGGCAAAAACAATATGTCCCCCAGTATAGACTGGGGGACATACAAATATATAAATAATACAAGGATTGAAAACAGTAAATCTGTCCATTCTTCTCTCAGTTCAGGTAAATTCTCCACACTTTTGTGGACTATTTATCACATCACATGATCACAACACTTACATAGCCTCCCAGCACTATGATCACACACTCGCCCTGTAGTCCCTAATGTATCATGACAGCTACACACCCGTTGCCAGTGGCCTATCAGGCAATGCTTGCCCAGCCAGACAGCTTATCAGTATTTACATGCCCAGCCAGGGCTTATCAGCAAGGCTCAGTGGACAAGTGTAAGGTGTAGGAGATTGGTGGTGAGGGGACTGTTATTTACAGGTGATGGCAGTGGGCTGTAATTGCGGGGATAACTGCCTGGAGAAATTGTTCCAGTAAATTACAGTAACTATCTGCAAGCCCCAAGTGCCAGATGTAATAGAAATAACACCCGCTGGAAATGCCTGCCACATGTTCTAGAGTACACAAACTGAGAGCTAAAGCATGCAGGTTATCAGTAGCTATAAACATCAATAGAGATTAACAGATAAACAACAATCTAGTTATAACAAACAAATATTTGCATTTCATCTCAGTAATTATAAACGAAGAGAAATAAAGACGAGCAACAATATTTTGAAACCAAGAAAATAAATACCCAAAATAATACATTTATCAATATTTTTTCATGATTTCAAGACGTAAAGCAGAGTTTACATTTGAGTGTTTGAAGTTGCTAAAAATATCAGGAAATTTAAAATGGGTGAATTTGTTCAATAAACACAATTATAACATTCACTTTTTAACCCTTTGCATGCTGGGAAATTTGTCGTCTGCTAAAATGTTGTCTGCTGAATTTCTAAAATTAGCGTTTTCTTCGATTTTTTTTCAAAGAATACTATCAGAATAGCTNGCATTTTTCGTACGCATTTTTTCGCGATATCCAATAAGTTAAATTACTCATGTAACTTACCTGGAGTAAACAAATTTAACATCCATGAGATCAATGCACAAAACAAATCATTATTTAAACAAGAAGAATAAATTAGAATTCGCATCGTAAATTGCTAAGTCCAAAAGCCTATCCGAAATACACAAGATCTATTAACGTCAAATTAAACATTACTACTTCCGTTACTAGATATTAGCCACGTGTTTTTCGTGTTAGAAAAAAAATCTTATACTAAAAACAGCAAAATGCGCCTTATTGGTAAAGCTTATGTCTATTAGATAGTTCAGCGCTGATTTAATTTTCAGTCACTGTATACACTTAAAACGTGGACTGCGTGTAACACGGGTGATGAATGCAGACGTTGTTATGGGTGGCACACGCGGTGTAAGCTATGACGTCAAACTGTTAAAACTTACATTGTAGGCGCTGAGCATAAAGGCGGGTTGTTTGTCGCATTATGAGTGTGCATGAATCAGACATCGTGAAGACGCGAAAATCCGAGTGAAACTGGATTTATTTACGAATGTGCATCGCGTAATCCGTAAAAACTACACAGCCATCAAATTTGAGCAAACCAATTAACAACGAATAAACCCCTTTTGTTTGACTGTGATAGCGAGACAATCAACAAGATAACAGGACCCCCCGTTAATTGATCGATTTTGACAGGTAGCGTAATTGCCTAATCGGACAGGCATTGCCTTGGAGGCGACGCAATATTAGTGGCAACCACAGATGTGCATGCTAAGATAAGGAACATACAGGTTTTAATAAAATTCGGGACATTTGACAGTATTCCGGGACTGCGGGACAGGGTATGCATTTCCGGGACTTTCCCGGACGATCCGGGACGTATGGCATGTATGATGCAAGTATAACACATTATTAGTATACAAGTAATATTGATGTTCAGCAAACAGTAAATTTGGGTTAACCGAGAATTTTTGGCCTTTTAAATTAGTCCAAATGAGTTCAAAGACAAAATCCATGAAAGTATCAAAGCTATGTAGTAAGCATTTTTTGAGCAATTTTGTATTTTCACCATAGAATATTAGGTACATGCCTGTTATAAACAGAATATTTTATTGTTTATGTACATGTACTTTAAGGGTGTTAATAAATACAGTTGTCAACATAGATTCATATACAATACAAACAGTTTAACGTTTTGTATTTCAAAACATTTCCCTAAAAAAAAAACTTAAATACAACATTATTTTTTAGATGTAAACGTGTAAATCTTCCATGTTTATAATATTGCACATAGAAACATAACCCAAGTGCTAAATAAGTGCTGAATAGCATTTTGAATAATACACTGATAATGAAGACTTCTGGTGTGGTAAACAATACAAATTTTTATAGTAAAATTCATTTTAATTAGTAAATACTTACNGGTTCCAGCACTGAAAGAGTTAATATTGTTATTTATTGACATTTCTACACAATAAACTTTTATTGAAAAGTCAACAGAGCCTAAGCCCCAAAAATAATATGGTTTACTTATTACCATAATAATACAGTTAGTTGACAATCATAAGTAATTATACTTTATGTAAATTTTGAAGCCAACCAGAGATATTTCACAACAGCCAATCACATCACTCATTTCAAAAATGCTACTAGTGCTTTATGCCAGTAATGCTGCCAGTGTGATAATCGGAGAGGTTTCAAAATAAGATGTGCTGATATTCCGCATTATTGATCTTACCCGCTCTCTTCCAACCCCCAATGTTTTTTGACAAATTTAGAAAAAAATTGTGTTCAAGTCATCATGCCATGCACACCACAGGGATATCCAGCATTTTCCCTTTTTTTTCAACAACACAAACAACAGCAGCACAATTGAGCCTCATTCTGAGAAAACTTGACTATGCAGTTGCTTAAAGTGTCATCCCAGATTAGCCTGTGCAGACTGCACAGGCTTATCAGGGACGACACTTTCCACCTTTATGAGTTTGTTCATTTATAGGAAATCTCTTCAAAATGAAAATCTAGTTGAGGTGGAAAGTTTTGTCCCTGATACTAATTAGCCTGTGCAAACTGCACAGGCTAATCTGGGACGACACTAAACGCATATGCATTAAGCCCAGTTATCCCAGAACGAGGCTCAATTGATGCCAGCAGAAGAATCTCATCAGCTCTGAAAACAAACCTCGAATCAATCACAGAGTCTTGCCTTTCTGTAATCACTCTTGCCATGTGTTTTCCCCCAGAAATTGCAGGCAGAGCTGTCTTATTTTGAAACATCTTCACTCAGTGAATGGATAGCTTCATTTTGTAGAGAATACAGAATTGTCATTACGGCTTAATAGCTTGCAGTCATGGTTCAACCAAAAGTGTGATTGGTTGGGGGAGAGATGAGTTGATGAATTAAGTTTATGTACATACTTGGGCTCAACTTAATTGCTTTGTTAATATATAGATAATAGATAACATTAAGAATTTGTACATACTTGGGCTCACCTTAATTGCTTCAATATTATATGGAATAATAGATAACAAATAACAATGTATACTATTTTAAAATTGGAAAAGCTTCTTCTACAGCTGCAGAGGATGATGATGACGTTGGTTGTGTTGTTGTTATTGTTGTTGATTCTTCTTCTGTTTATGACCATGATGATGATCATTATAATACGGAGCTGTTGATATTGATGAAAATGATGATGCTGTGATGATGCTGGTACTGCTGCTGATATTGATGATGATGTTAACATCCATATACTGACTGCTGCTGCTACTGATGGTGATGATTATAATAATGACAACAATGCATGACGCCTATTACAAAAACAACATGCCACATTTCCTTGACAGTAAACGTGCAATCAATGCAATAATGAAAACAAATCAGTCCTCTCTCCAGACTAATAATCCCATAGTGATCTCACAGGCTTTAGACATCATGATGAATTACATTGCTGCATGCCAAATTCATGCAATATCAATGCTTAACAGAACTTTCTGACGAGATTTAACAAAAAGGCTTATAGCTGCTTTATCTTTGTTTGAAAATTCATCCTGAATGCCTGTTAATACCTTTGATGAAAACTCCTGGTACTTACACTTGCACTGGAGATAATGATTTGTCAGAGTAGAATGAAGAGTATCTAGGCGGGTGAATAATTTAGATGAAGCCATGTAGTTGGGGTTTTATTGACTAAATATTTCCCTGTTAATTGATCACCCTGTCTACTATCAGCAAACACAAATGAATGTAGACATTATAAATTCAAGAACAAAAGGTCTACAGATGTATTATTAACCCTTTGAGCGCTGAAACCGGATTTTGAAGGCCTTTGCAAACAGTTTGGATCCAGATGAGACGCCACAGAATGTGGCGTCTCATCAGGATCCAAACTGTTTGCTATTCTGATAGTGGTCTTTGAAAAAAAGTGAAGAAAATGTTGATTTTAGAAATTCAGCAGAAGACATTTTAGCAGACGACAAATTTCCCAGCATGCAAAGGGTTAATAATATGAGCCTCGCTCTGGGAAAACAGGGCTTAATGCATGTGCGTAAAGTGTCAACCTAAATTAGCCTGTGTGGTCCTCACAGGGAAATCAGGTATGACACATTCTGCTTTAATGGAATATTTTGTTTAAAGGAAGTCTCTTTACACGAGAATCAGTCCTGTCACAGGCTAATCAGGGACGACAATTTACCCACACGCATTAAGCCCTGTTTTCATAGAAAATGACGTCTATAGAACAGAATCAAGTATTAGGTTAGAATTTTCCTACCAAAATCATTTGCATGTTCAAATTTCTGCATTTTCTTTTCAAAGGGAAATAACTCTAACAATGTTTCAACAAAGGGCAGTTAACGAAGTAAAAGCTCAGTAACCAAATAACCCAATAACTTTCAAAAGAAATAACGTATCAACGTATCAAAAGCTTTTTTCGCGACAAGATGGATACTTAGTAACAGTGTAGCAGATTGTCCACCGATAAACTGCCTGTAATATCCAAATAGGGCCATTTTACGAGCGTCTTAATACCGCCAGTAGGTGCCCAAGCCATAATCTGGTGATTTAATTGTCCGGAGACCCTGCGAGAGAAGCCTGTTTTACGATACGGCTCTAATTTATTAACAATTAGCCCTGTCGGGCTGACAACATTAGTTGTAAACGCTGGGATGACTTTTTACATACAGTTCTCAGTTCAGCTGATGGACACAATGTGACATTAATTAGATATCACAGTAATGTTCAATAAAACTGTCACATGCTCATAAACACATCTGGTTTGATACATTTTTACTTCAAGTTGACTTTATCCAAGTGGATAAATCTTCAATATAAGAGATATTCACTCTAAGGCAATTCTTCTTTTCACGAGTTTGGAAAACAATTGCTGAATATTAACGACAGGGTATTGTAGAAATATAAAGATTTAGTGCCCCTTTCAAATTCATCAAAATGACAGGAGCATAGAAAATTCATACATTTTATACAGATACCAAATTTGTCACGACCATTCAAATCTGTTATAAGGTCCAGCTTGAAGAAAGCAATCAAGTTGTATTTCTTTTTAAAGCCTATCAAAAATAATTAATGTCCCAAAAATGCACAAAATGTCAACAAAATGGGTCTTACAATTTGAATGGATTTAAATCTTCGCACATCTGATTGCAATTATCACTTGCACACAAATCAGCATGCACAACATGGTATTTAAGAAGGTATAAAGCTCTTTCTGTACATTTCAATACAAATGAATGTGACAGATCTACCATATTGAAATGCACAACTTCAGACAAACTACCACTTAGCAAGTCTATAGTATGTATTACAAACACCAGCCTATAGGCTTTAGAAAGTGTCTACAGCAAATGAAATGGATATCTGAATCTATAACAACTACATCTCTCCCCCCCCNCATATACTGAGGCAAACTGATTTCAAAACACACACTTCAATAACTAAATAAGTGATTTGAACATGATATCATTGGGTTTTTTTCACGATTTCGGTTATACATGTAATGAAATCAGAACAGTGCTCGACAACCTCACATCACATCATCACGGTGATACATAAATTCATTGGGAATACCCCTGTCCCAGTTGGACGTCAATTGCATAAACTCTTTACATAGAAACATACATAGCATCAATATTGTTTTTTTTTCTTTAAAAAAATGGAAGTCATGATATTATCCATGAGATATAGCAGATATTTGTTGGATTTGGTGGAATATCAATTTAATTCTTGCAGATTTTTTTATTTTTTTTTTCTTATCATGAGTGATTTCAAATCAATATTCCACTGAATCCAATACATTTTCTTTTTATTTTAAGCTAAAAAATAATATTTTTTAAATTTTTGCCAAAAAATAGTTCCGGTAAAACAACGAAAATAATTGATAATTTTCACTGTTTGAAACAGTGATTTATCAGTATAAATTCACTGATATTTCTCTATTAACCACCGGAAAGCATGAAATAAATGCTGATTCTGGTATAGACCATCAACACGCCACAAGCTATGGTAAGTGCCTGGCAGACAGTGATTATCAGTGTCAGGGTCGATTAATTGAGTTGATAAATGAGCCTTTTCCTTGTGGGTAAATTGACATCTCGCCTGGACGATGATCGCTCCGCCCACTTAATCACGTGGCCTAGCAGATAAGAAACCTAGACAAGCTAACACCAAATTGGCTTCTTTTCCTATATAATGCATATAGATTGCGCGATATTCCGGATGATTTTTATGGACCTTTTCACATCATACACCACTTGTCAAAGGGGTTTGTGTCATTTATTTATTCTGCAAAATGCAAAAAATATATGTTTGTATCGAGGATCACCTATTTATAACGGGTTTTTCGGTACATTAAACACGCTCTCAAACGCTTGCGCGCTTACCGAAATCGAACCTGTTACTACGTGAAATGGTGGTATTAGCAATAAATTAACACTTCTACACTGGTGTTTACCCATGTTTTTTACGAACATATTAACGAAACATTTTTCCGCATGTATTTGACACGAAATAGCGCTTAATAGCTGGCATTTCGGTGAAGTTTTACGCGCTTTCTGACGCCGAGTGGGTACCTAAATCCCACATGTTATAACGTATAAAAGTGATATTAATAATATTAAACATTGCTTATGGAACATTTATAAATCACTAAAATTGAAAGTGCAAAACAACCAAATCACTGTGGTCATTGTCTGATATAAATTAGCGTTGTATGAAGGGGATTTCGGTCAGGCTAGTTAATAAAGCTACCAGTGTCAGCGCAGGTACTGACTTCCCCCAAGTAACCGCGTTAATTGGTTATATTAGTAATAAA
>VMBQ01007452.1:3148-46517 GCA_007657795.1 Dreissena rostriformis | reverse complement strand
TGTGGAGTTTACCGCGTAAACAAGAAAAAGTCTAACGGACGGACGCACGGACGTACGGAAACCACGCCATGACATAAGCTCTTCTGGCATTTGGCTAGTAGAGCTAATAAAAACTTTCAATATCCAACAGGCACATGTTAAAAAGACGTAACGAGCAAAATTATAGCAAAACAGCAACAGCAACATATCCTCCGAGGAACATAAATCGAACAGTTAAGGAGAGAAGTACAATAATTTCTGAATAAATACAAACAATGCAAACATAAACAATTTACCTCCAAAGATTAATTTAATTCCTGTTAAATCCATGTCAAAATTGCTTATTTACAGCGTGTTTAACCATGCAAGGCTGATATTTCCATACACACCCGCAATAAACATCCACTACGTGCATGTTGACCTTGTACCGAGAGTGCTCGATTGCGATTGGCATACGGCCGACTAAACTTACACATTTGATTCACTGAACTATTAAAATATTTAATATAATAAACATCCAATCGGAACGGGCGTTATAACACTGAACACACGTGAAAACCCTGACAAAGTGTGCGCGCACTGCTTTTATGCTAGAATCATGTGTTCATGCAATATTTTCTGACAATCGGAAGAAAGTGAAATTAATTTGTTTTGAAATGTTGATTTACCACTAAAGTCGGGACTACATTAGTGCAGTCGTCTGCTTCACTTTGCAATTTATGTGGAAATTTTATGAAGAGGGCCAATAAAATGTATGACATATGGATACATTTGGATTATTTCAGTTGACGTAAGAACTTGAAATGCAATTATTCCTGTTTTTCCTTATTTTGTTTGTGTTTGTATTTATTTTTCAAGCGTAGTAATGTTAGTGAAATAAAATACTCGGAGCGCATGCGTGTGACGTCATCACGAGAGCCGTGTTCTTGATGTAAACAAAATGATAGGTATCAGGACCCTCTCGGAATTAGGGCATCGTACGATAATACAAGTGAGAGATCTAGGTCGTATTGTTTTTTTTTCTCACTAAAGATTGAAAAAAAGCTATTGTTCATTAGAAATAAACAATCAGTTTCTAGATAATATGTTTACATTTACTTATAAGAATATTACAATGATCAAGCTTAGTAAAATAGTTTAAATCGACTTGTAAAAACTAGTGTGATTTGTTTATAAATTGCGACGGTGCTTAAACAATGCAAAGGGCCATTTTAACCGAATGTGGGACCGTTTTAACCAATTATGATTCAAGTTAAGACGTCTTTAAAAAGCGATGTTTCTATCATTTTGGTGCCGCCATGACTTCAGGCTCTTAAAATAGGTACCGTTTCAAGCATGATCCGTTTTTTAACTGTGATCCTTTTACTTGTAAATTAATATTTCATTAGAAAATAATCTCAGGTGATCAGCGAAACTCCACATTGCTGGTACCGTCACAACCTCTGCATCGGATATGTGAATGAGATTGTAGTAGTAATTGGAGACTCTGTCTCTTTTTTCCAGACCAGACAGTAATTACACCAGCAAAGTACGGCATTCAGGTGCTACTGGCTTCCATAGATGATAATGTACCAGAAATTAAGGACATGTTATATCAATTGTGTGAGATCCTCACAGTACAAAGCGACATCAATTTGGATGTACTGAGGGCTGACCGGCGACTACCAAAAACAGCGTTTATAAAAGCTAATGACTTTGACAGCTGCAGAGATGCCTTTCATGCTATGACATTCGATCCCGGTGATAACAAGTTCGGAAACACCGTTTCTGGAAAACTGGTTGAGTTTGGCATAACAGAAACATTCCCATATAGTAAAGATCGATCAATAGAATATATTACATCTGAGGCCCAGATAGTGATATTGGTGGTGACCCCAGAGGTTAGGTTGACTGCTCCCATAGACAATATGGGAATGATAACATACATTCTGTGCAGCCCTGGTACAGACAAATCAAGTTGGACTACAATGGCTACGGATGCCAGTCACGTCCTTCATTTCAGAGAGATTATTAAAATGAGGGAAACATTGCCATTCGGTAAGCTTATATATAAATAAATCACTAAATTTTGTAATAGCATGTCATTTCCGTGTACGTAATTATGTAACAGTGTGCCTATTCAACCCTGGCCAACAGTGTTTTAATAGTTCCAATGTGGTGAACAACAGTTTTAAGCTGGTGTATGTATTTTAATGTATGTGTTTTTCGTGTCTTAAAATAGTTTCGAGGACAACTATGCAATTTTTCACGATCCGTTTATAAAAGAACTCGGTTGAAGGTTCAAATTGTTTGCATGCATTAAATGACTGTATGCAATCCCAGTTAAAACCCTAAGCGTCACAGTCGTACCAAAGCATGAGGGAAATTGTCAACACATGTGTCTTAGTATTATCTCGCCTGGGTTCAATAATGGTCCATTTTTTTGTTTTTGTTTTGTCATGATTCCTTTAATTGCTGAAGAAAATGCTTATGAACACTCTAGAAGTCACATTTGTTTCTCCATTCAACATCATGTCTGCTAATAAAATTATGTGAATTGATATCTTGTTTGATTCTGCCTTGTTGAAAAACTGCCAGATGTTGAAACAGCTTTCCTTATATTTAGATAAAACTTGTGGACATTCTTAGAAGTCCATTTTTGTATAAAAATGATACTTGGTCAACGCATTTTCTGAATGGATATATTGACCAAGTTCGTAAGGGAATATACTCCATTTACAATCGTGTTCTGCTGGGCTGGTACATGCATCGACATTGAAAAATCACTGGCATAACATGCCTAATGTTTTGCCATATCCTCATCAGAAGTGGTAAAACAATATTTCTGTATGGTATTTCGAAGTTTGAACTGGGTCATAATGCCTTTATTAAATACTATAAGAAACTGGATCATGTGCGATCAAATACGTATCACTTTTTGTCAAATTGATGAAATGCTTTGAGAAAAAACTGCAAATTGTTGAAGAATCTAAGAATAAGCACGTATACATATTATACACGTTAAATGAGCGTTTTGAATTCAAATGCAAATTTTAATTGTTCTTATGATTGGGATAGAAGTTCAATGTAAAGCATCTTGAATGTTTTACAACTTGTGTATATATATTACTTTTTGTTGGATGTGTTTACATGGTGTATTGCAGTGATATTTATATCAATTGCACTTGCCATAGTTATGCGATTTTCATAAAATAACGTAACATGATTTTTTATGAAAACATTATTTCGTACTGATGCATGACTTATGGCTCTGATTTTATAGTATGTAGGAATACACTTTATGTACGAATAATTGTTCTGAGTTTTGTTTAAATAAAAAAAGCACTAAAATAATTATTTATTATACTATAATTATTTTAATTTATTTATAATTTATTATAATTGATATACCAATATATATTTTATACACATGACATGCGACACAGTATTTGCATTGTTTGCTTTTCACAGATACAAGCCACCAATGCAAGGCCTTAGAATATTTCCATGAGAACGCAGGATCCTGCATCTCATGTTCTGCATGTGGAGGTGGCGAATGTGAACGACAATGCAAGTGTGAGTAAGATGTAACAGACTGTAGTAATAAAAATAACACGCACACGAGAACAATTCAGTAGGGCTGTGACGAATAAAAAAAAATGTTCGCATCCGAATCCGAATCCTAATAAGGTTTCTTGCAGTTTTTCGGATCCGGATCCCTCAGATAAGAGAAAATGAGAATGTTCTGTCTAAATTAAAGAAATCAATGTTTTAGAAGTATAATTTGACTAAAAAAAAACATGTATAACAAAAAACATAACAAAGTTCTCGTTAAACATCTTTTTGTCTTCAAAAAACAACCCAACAATTCACAAACAGTTCAATGTATGACTCATTAACTTGAAATGGTATTCTGGTTGTTGACATATGTTTAACTGTTGAGTTGGCCTAAACAGATTTTATCATATTGCAAGAAAGTAAGAAACCTTAAGAGCTGGAGAATAAAAACTAGATAAAGATTAAATACACCGGAGGAAATCAAAAATCAATACAGCACTAATAACAAGAGCATAGTTTCAACACTACCTGTAGGTTTTAACTTAATATGGGTATGGCGTGATTCGATGTGTTTTTTTACATTTTACGTAGTACCAGTTCTGTACACAAGAGGAACTTTGCAGATCTTACAAATGGCACTTGATTTATCCAGTACTTCTTTTCCGTTATCTGCTTTCATGTAAAAGCCAAAATACTCCCATACTGGGGAGGACAAACCCGACATGTCGCGAAAATCGGTACTTTATTCATAAAAAGCTAAAGGATCTCGAATGATCTGATATTTGACTGTCACACGTCCATAAATATCGACTAGTATACGTACCGTTTATCTTTTAAACAGAACCAGTCTGTATAAAAAACAATACTCGTGAAAACCGAGCTAGGTTACATACAACTATGAACATTAATATTCGGAACCGAAATTTCCAGGGTTGGATCCGTACCCGCAAATCTGAAGTTGGATCCGTTATCATCGGATATTTCGGGTACCCGTCACAGCCCTACAATTCAGTATATAATTGATGTTTGCATGTAACGTCTTTCACCAACATCGGTTGATAGATGACCTGTTTATCACATAGGCATGCACAACCAGATTTGTTTTATTGCAGACTATAAAGAAAAAATGGAACGAGAGGAATTTTCAACAAGTGTGACGACGTCAGATGCCACAGAACAAAAAGAGACTGAATACAAATCAAAAGATATATTAGTAGTTAAGGTTTTAATAAGCCTTGTGTTTGTATTCCTCGTCGTCGCAGTTGGAGGTTATTTTCTTTGTAGACGTCGTAGAAGAACACGTAGAAAGGCAAGTAAACGTCGTAACTTAAAGAACGTAAAGCAATTAATATCACTTAATCTAAAATTGTCTGACTTTAAAGTCTTATATGTATGTAGCACTACATGTATTTAATAGTTTAAATGCCAAAATGTTTGATTGGATTTTATTTCGTACTGTGTGTTTTGAGAACAAGTATTTCACCATGTTAATATATACGGAATATTACGCTAGTCAATTATTCCAAGAGTTTGTATCAGTCGAGTGGCTTGTGTGATGACGTAACGTATCACACGAGAGGCGGAGCCTCGAGTGTGATACGAAATAGTGCAAGCCACGAGACTGATACAAACACTTGAAACAATTGACTAGCGTAATATTCCTTTTATTATATACAACCACTAACGAAAACAGTTTTCAATTGTATTTTTTTGCTTTAACAAAACTGACAAAACAATGACTAAAATGTGACGTCATTAAATGTGACGTCATCAAAATGTGACGTCATTAAATGGATCGAAGAAAGTAGTCCGGCTAGTATGGTATTACGGCATCGGAAACAGCGCGTAGCATTATACGGGATTTATTTCAACGATTGATACAACCTGTATTTTGTTAAAAGCATTAAACAGGTATATAAGAAAGATGTTTATTTGTAAACATTTAAGTCTCAGACAATTTAGATTTGGTAAAATGTAACACAACTTAATTCTAAGGATTTTATGGGGTTACATAGTAGCCTTCATACGTTTTAAACCACCAATGATTATCATTGATTGTTCCAATTAGATGACCACAGATATAATAATTGTTATGTATACTTTTGCAACATATTTTTGGTTCTGTATTGGGTAGGCCATTTGTCAATTGCTTAAATAAACCAGGATTTCCCGACTAATAATATTAATGGACTTTGAGTATATCTGATACTGGGACGTGTGTTTATAAAGTGATTGCTTAACCTATTCATGTTAATTTATTTTCAAAATACATACGTATATTCCATTATATAAATATTTGCTAGCATTTATGTAGATGCATTTAAAGCAAAAAAGAAAACAGTTAACGTTTAGCTTCTTACTACTTTTGAAGCCTCTTAAACAAACACAATCAACGCAAATTCCGTAATATATTTCGTAAAAAAAATCAACGTTAGATGTGCTCTGGCAACATAGATTTAACACGATACAAAATGCTCTTTTTTATTTTTTGTGGTACAATATATTCAACATATGTTCATGTACCAATTTAATGTTCATGTGTCGTATGAATAGATATCGTTGCGGGAAAATAAAATGGAATTTATTGTGCCACACACACATAAAAAGGAGCATTTTATATCTTGTTAAATCTATGTTACCGGACCACATCTAGCGTTGAAATTTTGACTATTGCTATAGGGAACACTTATTATTTGTATGTTAACTTTATTTTACGACATATATTATGAAATTTTCGTTGATTTTGAGCGTTTTAGGGGCTTTAAACCATTTTCAAACACATGAACTTTAGAGAGAAAAATAAATATTAAAATATATTATGACTGGAAATGGTTTGGTTTAAAACAACGGACTCCTATATGATAATCGATGAATATCTTTCTTTCAATGGCATGGAATTACCGCTATTTATCACATCGTTAAACATCATTAACTGGCCATTGTTAAGTTGTCAGTTGACCAAAAATGTTTATAATTGCTTTACGTTTAAAATGATTGTGTGATGTTTCTTTAATCGAACAACATAATCTGAAAAAAAAATATTTGGGCACTATATGTCCTTTTTAAAAAGAACTATTTTTTTTTCTTGTATATTGTTCATATACTTAATTTGGTGTTTGAATTAATTATGTTGCCCAAACATATTATTTTCAATAATTAATAAAACCTAAATAAAGAAAATGATGTTAATACTTTGTTAGATGTGTAGAACCATAAACTCAGCTATGGTCAACAAATCCACGTGTTTGATATTTAATATTAATAATAACACATCAATGTATAGGAATAAAAGAGTGGTTAACTCATAACTATATCAAAACATGTTTTCAGAATGATGTTGAGAGGGGGCATGTAGAGCTAGCCCCATTAAATCCAAATAATAGAACCGATCCCTTTTCTAGCATCCGAGAAGAAGGTATGTTTGATTAATTGTTGATCCCAATCGTTTATATTTTCATTCAGTATGTATTTAATCAATGAACAGAGGCGGTTTTTGGCATTGTACTTACCCTACCCTTCCGTAAATTTATCCGTTTGGTTTCGAACGTTTTACAATTGAATTCCTCTTAAACGGCTGTGCTGATGTTGCGTATAAGATGTTGAGATCTCTTAAAACGTATTTGATGCTAAATGTGATCAAAGTTGGCAGCTTATGGCTAGTTGGTTTACTCATACATTCGTGTGGTTACCACTCTCTCTATCGATTTGACGGATCAGCTCAAAATTTCACAACTAAACAACATTTACGTGATGTTGAACATGAAGGAACGTATGCATTGCCCAATATTGTTTTACTATGGGCTTTTGATTTTGTTTTAGAATATTTGATAAACACAAGTATTTCCCACTACATTTATATTAATATAATGTTTTGCTCTTAATATGCAAATAATGAAAAACGCAAGTTCTATATATCTGCATACAAACAGCCATCATATGACAAATATATTTTGCATTATCTTTCATAAGAATTGTTCGTATAATTATGTATTGATTACACATTAACATAAGAGTGCATAATGAAACAACTTTCTACATTTAGACACGTAAATCTATAAACATTGATTATGTTTTACTACGAAACAAATTGTAGTTAATGTATTTCAGTGCAATTATAAACTATTCTACTTTAATATCGAATGGTAAAGGCGTTTTTATCATTTAAAATGTGCAAAAGAGCATAATGCTTCCTATAATTATAGAATCTGGATTGTTTTTGAGCAACAAAACTAATTTAAGTTTTAAATAAAAATTATCTTAACTATGTACAAGCAGTATGTTCCTTTTGATCATTCTGTTTGACCCATAGAGGGGTCACGCCGTATCAGTATGGGCGACATATCAGACTCCCAGGATGAGCGAAACCAAGCTGAAGACCGTGGCAGTGACAATGGCTCTAACGGTAGTTATATGTGTTATGGTAGTCTTAACGCATTATTTGATTTTCAACTCAACTAAGCAAGAATCGGCCAAGATGAGCTATGATTGTCCGGCGTCCGGCGTCATCAACCTATTGTTACCACTTTCGGATACTTGTGACTCAATCTTTACGAAACACGATCAGAATGTTTATCTTGAAAATATCAAGGCAAAGTTCAAACTTGGGTCAAGCGGGTATTCAACTTTATAACTAGGTAAATTTGAATCTGGTCACTACGTCAGATCTTTATAAAAAAAAACTAACACTCCAGGGGCAATATTTATGTCGCAAGCTTTATAAAACTTGGTTAGAATATTTACACTATCTAGTTCAAGCGTTAATCTGAGTCAGGTGCATACACATCATAGCAAGTCGTGTCCTTTTAACGCATGTTCAAACGTGTGTTGTTTATTCGAACAAATTTGTGTTGTTCTTTTCGATTGCCCTTTAAAAGAAAATATGCAAAAAAAAAATCAATACTTTTCGCTTACTTTCTATCTGCAAATGCAGCATAAGGAAACCACAATCGCACGTGGTTCATGAGTGTCAGAGCGTCACGGATGTGTTATTACATATTGAAATATGTAGTATGATTTCAAACAACAACGTATGAAACAAAATCTTGTGCTGTTTTAAGGACATTACAATTATAAAAGTGTTGTGTTAGAAGTGCCATTGAGTGTAGTACCGTTTTGACTTTTTGTAGCGCTTGTGTCAATCGATAATAAACCTAGATGTTTTTTTTTGCAAGTCACCATCAACCATTAATATCACGTGATAAAAACTTGATCAAACATATTGAGTCTGCGGTAAGTTCTCCTTTATTCGATCATATTCGCTTAATACACTTCAAATTAACAAACACATCATATTGTGAAAATGTCTGTGTAATTGCATTTTCTTATTAAAGCGGGAAGTCGTAAAAAAGGTTAACGAAAAAAAGTTTTATTCGACCTACCTACTCAAATTATTTTGGGGTGTTAGTGTATTCAAATGACATTTTCTTTTAGCCTCGTTGGCAAAAAGTATTTGTTTAACAGCAAAATTGTAAACTATTTATCAGGTATTTTTGTTTCAAACGCTCATTATTTATATTATAAAAGGTAAGGACTTAAAGAGAATCATGGTCTAACATATTTTTGTTTGTTGAACTATTCTGCAAATGACAAATATGATCTCAACACGACAAATAATTCCAGTAGAAAAGCATTTACCAATTAAATTCGTGCGATTAAATTGAAATTTGCTTAGCTTTCCATGATATAATCGAGATAAATGTTGACAAAAATATATGCATACTAATTATGTGCATGTTAGTGATTTCTCACTTAGACATTTGTAAAATATATTTAATATTTGTTCATTTATATTTTCATTTCAATAAATTATACCCCCCTTCTTTTCTTTGCTTCCAGACGGGGCATACATGTTTGGCAAACATATCTTGTTTCATATTATGATGTTCTGATTGCAAATTACTTACATTTGCATTTCAAACTTAATTTGATAAACTACATTTTAAATATAAGGTTTTACAGGATTTATGCAAAATTATGCAAAAGTTATATACAATTTGATTTTAAAAATAGCTTTGTGTTATTCGTTATTATTAAAATCATATGTTGGTTAACTTTAAACTATTTAATTACTTTGTTAATATTAAGTGTTCAAATAACGAACTTATTGTTGTTACAAAACAAAAGACGTTGGGTGTGTTAAAATTAAAGGTGAGCGTCGACCAACAGATAATGACAGTGAGGAGACATGTCGTATGAGTTTAGGCGACAGACCAGAGCCTCAAGATGATCAGAACGAAGACGACAGTGGTAGAGACGTCAGCTTAAACGGTAGCACTGTATGTTTTGTTTTGTAATAAACATCCGCTGGCTGTATAACAAACAGGACGTTTCTGATATCAAAATACTGTCTGCCAAGTGTTGCAAATCAAGTGCGATTTTATACTACAATTTTTATCACATTATATTTTTTTAATGACAAACATCAAGTTCGTATGTGTCCTTTTTATTCAACGATATAACAGTGTTCTTCAAAGAACAAATTATAATCTATTTATTCATAGCATTGTGTTACCGAAACGTCATATGAGTTTTACTTATCTGACAAAGATTCGTGATTTTTAATTATAATTTCAAGAAATAAAAGAGATCATTTGAATAAAAGGATCGTCAGAGCTATTTAGTTGAGTGGCTCTGCGTTAAGGCGTGCGGATGTCAGCAACAATTTGTTCTGAAAGTTCGTTTTCCTGTCAACTTTTATGATAGCCCCAGCTGTGTTTCGCGGTTCCTAGAGAAAACGCACATTATATATCCGTCTATCTGCCCGTCTGTTTGTCCATCCCTTCTTAATTTATTGTTATTTTTGAATTGCTTTTCAATATAAAGAAGTGAAACTCCAGAAGCTGCAGCAGTATTGCATTTCTATCATACACACCTTCGTGGTCCTTTATTTATGGCAAGGAACCAATTGCCAAAACGGTACAGTACGGCACAAAACGAAACAACATATACACTTAATAGAATAAAGCTGGGGTCAACGCCTTGGAACGGTCAATGCTAAGCACTGGGGGTTTGAACCGGTTATAGAGTGCTCAACCTCACACTTGGCCCAGCAATATTTATGATACATATTAGTGTAAATAAAATTTAACCTCATAGCATTGCAACTTAAATTAAACAGTTATGAAATGGAATTAAAACTCATTCAATTTAATTACTATTTAATTACTCAATGGTAGGAAGGAGACCAGAGCAACAGAGTTACAACTTTTTGAGGCACGATGAAATGAAATTACGAACATTTTCAAGGCGAATAAGCTATAAAGTTATAAACTAGAAAAATCTAAGTATACTAAGAGACAAACAAGGAGGTATTAAACAATTATGTGTTACCTGGAAGCTGGTCTTACCAATAACCATTCCAAGATGTTCAATTTACTGTTATTTTCTTCCTCTAAACTTTGTTTTTATTCATCAACGTTTCATCTGGTTTTCAGTTTTACTAAGTTCTTATATATCTTGCTAGAAATATAAAACTGTGTTTCATTGCGATAACTAAATAATGAAAGGAGTTTAAAGTAATGAAGTGATTACAATAATTGAAGTCCATTCGTAAATACATACTATCGACACCATGCTTGAGTTGACGTGGATATTATATGCTCGCGTTCTTCATGCAGATTCTGACAGTCGTCACTAAATATAGACTTTTATTAATGCCAATGTGTTGGATAAATTGCTAATCATTACTTGAATGATTTAGTCACAAGCTGGTTTGATTATTGAAAGGCACCATATTATTTTTTTTTGTCTACTGCAGGGTCAAGCCTGTTATCGGACAGCCGGTCGAGCATAGCAACTGGAATACGTCGTACTAGCATGTCGTCTGGGTTTGAAACTGACACAGTTCCGATTTCCGATGTTATTGCAAGTATTTGAGATTAACTTACTGTTCGGAGTTTTTTTTTATTTCTACAGTGTAAAACATCTCAGCAGTATTGTTTTTATATTTGCTTTAATTCACATGTATTGCAGGTACCTATATCGGGGATGACATGGTCGACTTACACGCAGCTCCAGGAGCTAATGATCGTCAGGTATTATTGAATAATTAACTGTATTTCCTTATGCTCCAAGAAGGCCAACGAAACTACTCGGATGTCATGTAAATGGAGATGAGAATATGTAGAGACTGAACAATACAAACAACCTATGGACAATGATACGATAACGAGAAGAGACTACCAATTATGTAACTCGTATCTATAGGTATAGTTTACATGCCATTTTCTTTGCTCTGTTAGTTTATATACCATGGTTATATGTTGAATAATGATGCGTTTATGTAATGCGTGTTTTATTATGCCCCCTTCGGAGAAGAAGCGGTATATTGTGTTGCTGGATGTCGGTCTGTCGGTAGACCAGTTCGTTTCCGATCAATAACTTTTGAACGTTACGGATGGACCGATTGGCTTGATACTTCACATGTGCATTGGCATTGGACAGTTGATGACCCCTTTTGAAATTGGGGTCACTAGGACAAAGGTCAAGGTCACTCTCACAATAAGTGTGAACATCGTTTCCGATCAATTACTCGTCAACGAATTGACCGATTGACTTGATACTTCACATGTGCATTGGCCTTAGACAGTAGATGACCCCTATTGAAATTAGGGTTGCTATGTCAAAGGTCAAGGTCACTGTGACATTAAGTCTTAAATTGGTTTCCGTTCGATATGTCATCAAAGGATTGAGTGATGGGCCTTATATACTGTACATAAAACATAAGATTAACTCTTATGGTTAGTTTTGTTGCAAACAATTCTGGGTCCAGGCCCTGTTTGGGGGCACATTTCTCCGACCGCGGAACTCTTGTTTTATAATTGTTTTAACAAGTTCATCATATAAACATGTAGATAAGTGAGGTATACATATGCATTTGTTTTCAATGTAAAGCATTTAATTAATGACCCGCATCTTATGCTATAATTTGACAAAGAGATAATAACATAAAATAGTTTTTATTTTAATAATAACGTGCAGCTTTAATATTCTTACTTCGGTAACACACATGTAAGCCCGTACACAGATGATACATTTAATATTCTGTTGTGGCTCTGAAGTAATTATAATAACAAATATTCAATGACCAAATAGGTCTATGAGTTAGATACACATAACCGTTTACTGGTAACACTTGTACACATACCTGGTCAAGGTCAAAAGAGTGGGTAATATGTTTTGTGCATGTACTTATTGTATTATAAGGCCGGGCTAATGTTACCCATGATGGTTTTCTGTCAAGTGTAACACATTCGTACTACATCAGCCGCCGCCACAATGTGGGTTACCTGTTTTTTAACTTCCAGTAATGTAAAGTTAATCCTAATTGGCTACAATCAAACTCCTGACATTGGCAGCTGACACGTGTTTTTCAAAAGTCCTGACTGTTCTTTAGTTCTTGTATGTTCGGTTCAGTATTTTCCTTGTACTGGAAGCCATTTGAAACCTCTTGGGCACCTAGTCCCCAGTCGTAAGATTTTCATGAATCCTGCCTGCTCAGAAATGATGTTGTTCTTCTCAAGATGCCAAGTGACCCTAGTGTTGATAAAACATTGCTTGAGTTTGCTCACACAGCGATGAGCCTGATGGGTCT
Source organism: Dreissena rostriformis (assembly GCA_007657795.1). NCBI lineage: Eukaryota > Metazoa > Mollusca > Bivalvia > Myida > Dreissenidae > Dreissena > Dreissena rostriformis. The sequence continues at coordinate 33,409 of VMBQ01007452.1, read as the reverse complement.
GTAGCTGTCCACTTTTAGCTTAGTTTTTGGCCTTCTGGTGAATCTGGACAATATCAACATGATATTTATCTTATAAACTATACAACTTTATATATTGGTCCAAAATAGACGTAAACGTTCTTTGTAAGGTAAGAATTTAGATTGGGAAAAAATCAGATAAATTAAAGCAATATTTATGGAGACAAAATGTTGCAGTATTAATATAAAATGTTACAAAAAGTTCATTACACATAATTATATATATTAGCAATATTTATGGAGACAAAATGTTGCAGTATAAATATAAAATGAGTTACACATAGTTCATTACACAACAATTTGTCCGGTTGTTTTGTTGTTAAAGCGTCGCAGAAAATAGACTTTCAGTCATCAAACGTATGCAATTTCGAAAATAAGCAACTGGAACATTAAGTTCGTATCGCGAAAGTTTACGATAAATCAGTAGCATGTGTTAACCTGTAATAAGAAAAACATGGATAGGAAAACAACAGCGACAGTTACTTTCCGCTGTTTCAGCGAGGGAGAAAGTCAAATGGCTCCATTGCCGTTGCCGACGCAATCTGGAACTTTGACCCAGTTGCTTCCCCTACAAGTGTGTCAGCCATTCATTCAAGTTTTGTAAACTCGATTTGGGATGGTGACGACGATTCGGACAATGGTGAAACCAGGGATATAATGGTAACGGACACGAGCCATGGCTCTACACATTTCAGTTTTGATTTCTCTGAACAGTGTTAGCCCCCGCTGTATGACTCGATCGCGTATGACAGATACGCATATCAAAATAGGGAAGGTTTGGAAGCAACGAACAGTAATGCATCTCTGAGGGCTCCTGATGACAGGGTTAACGACCCATCTTCGACAACAAACGGTCTGCCAATCAGCTATGGGGACGTTCTTGCAAAGTGGAAAAGGAATGAAATGTCAAGCTTTAAAGTTACGGGACCTCGTGGAAATGCAATGGCGGTGTCAAGCTATGCTGAGGGACATGTGCCGCGAAGCTCGGTAAAAGTTATGGGACCTCGTGGCCAAGAAACGCAGAAAGGCCTAAGCGGTTTCTATGATATTAAGATCGGTGATATGAATGTGGGGTCCTATTGGGAATGTAATTCTGGACCATAACAGCTTCTCGCCATATTTGTTGAACATAGCCTGTCTTCCAGCTGTTGTTGAAGAGTTTCAGAGGCCAAGTGCCTAGATGTAGAAGCATGTCGTTTGTTATTGTGTATGGCCCAATAGGATTTTTTTTCGTGCATGTCTTCCATAGCATCTGCTAGTCCTTGACGGTTGAACGGCTTCTTCATGTGTTCCCCTGGCTGATCCTCCTTGGGGATTTGTCTTTCTTCTTGTTCCTCGGCCTTTCTTTCTTCAAGTACAATGGTTTAGCTAACTTCCTCTATAAAAAAGTTGGCTGCTTCTCTTCCTGTCAGCAACCTTTGGCATTGTGAGCTGGTAACTGGCGCTGCCATTGTGTCTTGACCGTTCATTGCTTTGGTCCGCTACCACAGTCTTTTGCCGTTCCTTTCTAAGTACAACTGCTCGGTGTTTTCTCTCCAAGTCGATCTTGCTGCTTGAAGGTAGCCCCGCTGTACTTTGCAGTGTTTGCTTTTGGGATGATTGTGTTGTCAACAAAAGGGATCTCCTCCACTTGCTGTCTTTTACTGCTGACTTCATCCTCAAGCTCCTGAAGGTCTTCCGTACAATAGGGCCTTTAGTTAATGCGTTAGCCCCGTGGAATTGTTTCTGAAATTGCTTTCGGAATGACCTGTTTAAAGTTCCAGGTGACTCGATTGATATAAAGGTCCTTTGTTTTCAGGCCCCTAGTGTAGAGGTCTCTAAGGCTTGCAAACATGTTCCAGTCTGCCTTCTTGAAGTTCCACCTTGGGAACGTTGTGGAGTTCTTTTGCCTCAACTGAAGGTCGATATCCAGCTCTACAGGTCTGTGATCGCGGCCTCATAACTGGCTAAGTACCTTTCTAGTGGGCTTCATGTAGAGATCATCTGTTGACAAGGCGAGAGATGGGGAAGAGGTTGACAGCCACCTGCGTGAAAGGAAGGTATGATCTTTTGGATCCTTTAGCAGAACTATTTGGGGTTAATCTGCCAGTCCTCCACTTGCTCTCCTTTTCGTCCGTCTGTTCATAACCCCAACATCCCAGCAGTTCTCGAATGGTAGGTTTTCTACATGTTTCCGGGAAGATTGATTGTCTTTGGGGCAGTACAGATTGTATATTGTAATTACGTACATGTCCATTGTGCTGTTGACTCTGGAGTTCAGTTTGATGGTTAGTTTCTACTCCAATTTCTTGACCTGGGATGTTGTTTTTAATGAGCATCTGAAGTCCTCATTTGTGTCTTCCTTCTCTGTCTAGCCCGAAGGTTTGTCATCCTCAGATATCGAACCGGTTGTTTGGATACAGGCTACATCGATTTTGTCGACATGCAGTCTAGGAAGCTGTTTGTTGTATATTCCCTCAGCATTTCATTGAAGAATGTTCAACGGACAAGGGGTCTCTTGAGCGGTGTGTTTTCATTCGTGGCCAGTTGCGTTTACCCACTGACTCCAAAGCCGGTCTACTCGCGCCTTTAGAATGGGTAGGACCTTTTGAGGCACGGGGTCCGGCAGGCAGAGCACCATCACGTAATGATCCATTGCTGTCAATCATCGGAGTGAAAGGTATTGCACCGTTGATATGCGCATTTTGGCCAAGTGCATGCATCTTCAGCTGTGGTTTATTTTCCGACTTTTCCTTGTCGTAGGAGAGATGCCAGTCAAGGCTTTCGAGCGTCTCCCGCCCTGGTGATTATTCTTATACCTCTTAGCTTCAAGGAGAGGTGGCTTATATTCTTCTGTCCTCTACCCTTAAGCGTGTCTAGCTTGAGAAGCCCTGTCAGGAGTTTTAACTCTCGGAGGCAACGTTCTCCGGGTCATAGAAGCACTCAATCCACCACGCTGCAGTGTGGTAGAAACAAATGTGCCCAACTTGATTGAAAGTCTCAGTTGATTAAACTTTTAATATATATAGGATCTGACATGAGTTGTCATATCATACCATATTTTATTAAACAAGTTCAGGAATTTTGTTAGTAAGCGAGCCTTTGGCGAGCTTAATAACGAATTTCCAGGACGAGTTGAATAAAATATGGTATGATATGACAACGAGTGTCAGATCTTTTTATGTCCCCCAGTATATACTGGGGGACATATTGTTTTTGCCATGTCTGTTGGTTGGTTGGTCTGTTGGTCTGTTGGTTTGCGCCAACATTAACATTTGCTATAACTTTTGCAATATTCAACATAGCAACTTGATATTTGGCAAGCATGTGTATCTTATAAAGCTGCACATTTTGAGTGCTGAAAGGTCAAGGTCACGGTCATCCTTTAAGGTCAAAGATCAATTATATGGGTCAAAATCGCTCATTTTGGCCATAACTTATGCAATATTCAACATAGCAACTTGATACTATATATCTCATGGAGCTGCACATTTTGAGTGCTGAAAGGTCAAGGTCATGGTCATCCTTCAAGGTCAAAGGTCAATTATATGGGTCAAAATCGCTCATTTTGGCCATAAATTCTGCAATATTCAACATAGCAACTTGGTATTTGGCATGCATGTGTATCTCATGGAGCTGCACATTTTGAGTTGTGTAAGGTCAATGTCAAGGCCATCATTCAAGGTCAAAGGTCAAATATATGAGTCAAAATCGCAATAGGGGACATAGTGTTTCACAAACACATCTTTTTATCACATGCTTTTAAACTAAATAAAATACATCTTAATAGACCAAACAAATGCTGATATATCTAAAAGTTCTTTACTATCGTGACGTCATTTCATGTTGACGACGTCATTTCACCAAATTAAAGCCATGCGATTGATTAGTTATTGATTCTGTAGACAATGAAACGCTTAAAAATGTTGTATTACACATGTGTAATATAAAAAAATACGTAATGTCTGTATTACATTGAAAACAAGGTATAGCATGTGATAAAAAGAAGTTAAACTCCAGTTACTCCAGCAGAATTTTCATTAGCGAGACCTCTCATAGTTAATGGACCATGTACGTTGTTTATGACACAAACGTATGTAAATCCCCCTGTACGAAATTATACCCTAGCCAAAGTCTACTTTAATACAACTGTTTTGTTTTAAAATACTTTTTTTATGCCCCCGATAGGGTGGCATATAGCAGTTGAACTGTCAGTCCGTCTGTCTGTCTGTCAGTCTGTGTGTCCGTCCGAAAACTTTAACATTGGTCATAACTTTTGCAATATTGGAGATAGCAACTTGATATTTGGAATGCATGCGAATCTCATGGAGCTGCACAATTTGAGTGCTGAAAGGTCAAGGTCATCCTTCAAGGTCAAAGGTCAAAAAACTAAATCCAAGGGAAGTAACAAGCTGTAAAGGGAGATAATTTCTATTTATCATTTGGCAGGTACAGATCATTTTCACAAGGAAGTTATAATTTTTAAAGGGAAAACATCATAAAATAAAATATTTAATTCAAAGCGACTTTCAAAGGGGCGCAGTAGGGGACATTGTGTTTCTGACAAACACATCTCTTGTTTCAAAATAGTTTGCTATTTTGTACTTGCAATAATTGAATTTTAAGTAAGATAACATGTAATCAAATAAAACACTGGTATATTTTATCATTTGCTTTTTTCAGATATTAACAATTAGATTATGCATTACAATCTAACCTATGGAAAGAAAAAACCAAAGTATCTACACAAGATTATGAGCATTGTCAAAATGCATTAACCGCACGCTATATGTCTAATGTTCTATTCCACATTAATCGAATAATATAATAACGTATTTTAATAGCAATGCAGTTATAATTTAATGCATTTGATATATATTATATCTTGTAAAACAATCATTGGCCATTATTTTTTTAATTAGGATGTATTTGTTGGTAAATATGCTTAAATTCAGTTTTAAAAACTTACAGGCCTCTGCATTGTGTCATTTAGGGAATCACTCGTTGAAATGGCGGCAACATGAATAAGCTCTTATCGTATTCGGAAAGGAGCTTTTAGATATGTGTCTATTTGTTTCATATACATTGTGCTCGGGATGGGCTTATCTTTGTGACACTCGTGTTCAAGGAAGATGTTTTCTTAATTCACAATATATGGCTCTGCAACTTGGTAATGATTGAAAAAACGAAAAAAACAAAAACAAACAGAAATGTCAATCTTTTGATTCAGTGTGTTATTTGAAATAACCTCGAGTCTGCCTTGTCTTTCAACGGACAAAAGGTCAAGTTACTGAACTGGTATTCTCACGATATGTCTCGTCCGCTTTATAAAGTGACCATTCAATGATGAAATCGTAATAACTTGGCATACCAGTAAACCACGGTTCCCAGCCAACCTGGAAATCAGGGAAAACCTGGGAAAAGACTTAACTTTTTTCAGTCAGGGAAGTCAGGGAATTTGGGAAAAGTTCCTGAAATCAGAGAAAAATCAGGGAATTAAAAAAAAAATCGAGAGTGGACAACAAATTGTTTTACGCTATTCGGTCGTGATTTAGACCGCAAAAGGCCCGCAGTTTAAGACAAGAAATAGGTCGAAATTATGATCATGGAATTTTAAATTTCCACCAGGGAAAAATCAGGGAATTTTGCTCATACAAAAAGCTGGGAACCCTGTAAACCTACATGAGACAATATGTTGCATGCGCGAATACAATTGTTGCCATTCGTGCCGATGTCATATTTTGAAGACATGCGTTAAATGATTTTAAAATATGACATAATTTCATGCACGTCATTTGTTTTTCTTAGTTAGATATTTCTTGAGATTGAGCAATAAGTTATTCTATCTCCAAAAGTCATTTCTCGTAAAAAATGTAATAAGAGGGTATTCTGGAATCTGCTTATATGCCTAACAGTCCCTCAATCCGAAATGTTTGCCCGAAACATAAATATAAAATCATTGTAGGTATCAATGTAAAAGTGCATATATCATGTTTGTCAGGCTCAGTTTCTCTCTTCATGAACCTGGGATAAAATGTTCAATATAAAGAAGTGAAACTCGAGAAGCTGCCGCAGTTTTGCATTTCTATCATACACACCAAGACCATATCTTGGCAATGTTACCAATCTAGAAGCCACATTTATTATAAAGTGTTTATAAGACTTGGTCCGAATGTTTATTTTGACAATAGCTAGGCAAATTTAGAATATGAGTCAGGTTTAGTAAACAAATAGGTCAAATTATAGAAAAACCTTGTTTCCATTCCTCTAAAAGCCACATGTTCGTACTGTCCATGGGGTAGATTATATTGCATTTCATTTTATTTTGAAGAAACTTGGTCCGAATGTTTCATGATTCTAAAATAACTGTTCAAAAACACTCAAACAGCCTCAGTTTTAACGCAATAATAAAGACATTAAGTATGAATGATGTTTTTTTTTTTTAAATATCTCGGGCAAGTTTATTATGGAGTCACATGAAGTCAAAACAATGTCAGAAGGCCGAATCTTCGATGATTTTTGTAACGTGAAATGTTAAGTTGTCGGGTAAAGTGCTGTGCTCCAGCATAATAACTTTAGATTCGGGTTTAACGCATTTCATTTCTTGTTATTTTCTTGTACTGATGTTTATGTAGGTAATGCAAAAGACTAATGTGCAGTTTTATTCTATAACAAGTAAGGACTTTGACGTGTTATCTTTGTATGTGTTTTATTGTTATATAACTTGTATAGATGAAGTACTCGTAATCAGATTTTTGTATCATGTGTTTTACTCGGAAATGTCAGTTTTACTGTTCCATTGCTATAGCATGTGTTAACACGTATAATGTGTATTGTGTGTTATTTTCATAGTATTTTTAACATGGTGTGAAACATCCTTATTACTTAGCAATATTTGTTATACAGCTATACAGAAAATGCATAATGATGCCTATATTAATTTGTCTTATTTATCATATTGATTGTTATGGTTAATGAAATTGCAATAATTATTGAAGATAACAATGTTTTCATTTATGAGACATTTGTATACTTTCGATAATAATTTAAGACTTTAAAAATGCATTAAATGAAGCTAAATGAAGCAGACGACTAACTGTCTGTTTTAGTCAACTATGGTATTATGAATAATTTTATGCTCTTATGATATGACTGTGTAAATATGGCCAAACTGTTTAACTAGATCAAAAGATGTAACGTAAATATACGAATACATATAATGTTTAACAATCTCTAACGTTTCAAAGTTGTGAGGTACACACGTGTTCATAGAACGATTGTTGTCAATAAATGGATGCATACTTTAACAAAACGTCGAAAAAATGTTGCAATCTGTAAATTGTGCACTACGATAACTTTAGTTAAGTTATTATATATGTATACATCTGGACAACAATGTTGCACAGTGACAAACTGGAAGCAGATTGTCCGTCAGACCGTCCGGTTATCCGTTCGTCCGTCGGGTTTCTTGTTGGGGCATATTTCTTAAGCTAATAATACGTATCAACTTGTAATTTCACAAGTATAAAGATCTTATGGAGAGGACGTGCAGAGCAACAAAGCCATAACTCTAACTTCTTTTTATGTTTTTAAGTTATTACTCTATGCTTTTGTTACCTGACCTGAGCACGAAGTGTTTATGGTGAGCTATTGTTTCGTCTGTCGACCGTCAACAGTCATCAACAATTTGCTTCTAACTATATCTCCTTCTTATCAAATTTTCACGACAATATGACATCACCTTCTCCAGATTTTCACGAAACTTCACAGGAATTATCTGATCCGTTTTGTAAAACTTTCAGATTCCAAATCGTTCCGGAAAACTGTATATGTAAGTCACCGATGCTAAAAATAGATTTTCAAAAAGGAAATTAAGTCTTTTTTCCAGACACCGCAAGGCTCAGAAGTTCATCGATCGGTATGCAACATCGTATAGTTATCATTTGCAAAGTGTGTTCCAATAATACACCACTGGTCGAAAATGACCACGCCCCTGTTGCAGCATAGTTATAGACTAACATAGTTAAATAAGTTTTAAAATCGTCGTCTCCAAAACGACTAGGCACTGTGGTTTGGTAGTTGGTTTGTTACATCATTATTTAAGTGGCTTTTTGCCAAAGTTAGTCAAATATCGTTTATGTGGTCAAAATTAAAAATAGTGTTGCTTCTACATTTTAATATGAAGAATGAAGCTCCATAAATATTTTCCGGAGAGAAATTCATATTAACGCCCACTATTCTTGTATGTAAGGTAAATTACTATCTGTTTATACAATACATTGCAATGAATACAACACAACATAAAACATAAAAATGATGAAAGATGGTGTCACTGCCATGGAACGGTCAGTACAAAGCATTTGTGGTTTAAACGGGTTGACACGCATGCCACAAATCTCATACTAAGACCGGAATTAATCACAAAACACACACGCATAAAACATTAAGACTTATTTCCCTTGTTATTTACATTTTGTCCGGTGCATATCTCGAGAACTGAAAGAGGTATGAGCATGAAACGTCATAGGTAGATATAATATAATGGAAGTACATTGAACACGACCCATATATATTGCTTCAGTTATTGCATGGTCATTTCCATGTGTTACTGTTTTATACTTTACTTGTGTCTGTGCCTTTACTAATTTTGATACATATATAAAAAAAATAGTCAGTCAGTTTTTCTCTGATATTTTTTCTCTGATGGTAGTTTCTTGATCAATTTATTTTTAAGCTTAGTTTTATTTATTTTGAATTAGTCACATAAACAATCAAGTAGGTAATTTGGATCTTTTACACCCAATATTGCTGCTTCTTCCTGTAGGTGCGCGATGATGATCTGAAATAATAACTATATGATACTATATTCTGAAATCTTTTTTGTATAAAGAAGGGATGTAGTTGATGCGTGTTAGTAATTTCATTTCATCGTGCCTCAAAAAGTTGTAACTCTGTTGCTCTGGTCTCCTTTCAACCATTAAGTAATAAAATAGTAATTAAATTGAATGCGTTTTAATTCCCTTTTTTTACTGTTTAATTTGAGTTGCAATGCTATGAGGTTAAATTTTATTTACACTTATATGTATCATGAATATTGCTGGGCCAAGTGTGAGGTTGAGCGCTCATTAACTGGTTTAAACCCCCAATGCTTAGCATTGACCGTTCCAAGGCGGTGACCCCAGCTTTATTCTACTATGTGTATATGTTGTTTCGTTTTGTGCCGTACTGTACCGTTTTGGCAATTGGTTCCTTGCCATAAATAAAGGACCACAGAGGTGTGTATGATAAAACTGCAATACTGCTGCAGCTTCTGGAGTTTCACTTCTTCATATTTTTTAAATATTAGACACTTATTTATACTCAGTACTATGAATAAAGGTTAGTATATGTCACTGAAGAAACCATTTATAAAAAATATTTACTCATAAACATACATAAAATTAAAACATAAAGGTTTATATTGTTTTAATATTTAATATCTATGAGTAAAGGTTTGTAGAGGTGATTGTAGAAACCATTTATAAAAAAGATCACCCATAAACCTATATGAAAAAAAACAACACATAAATGTACAAAAAACATATTTTAGATATATTTTTTAATATTCAATAGGTTTAATGTTGCATCCTTATTGATACTCGGTTATATGAGTGACAGTTCTTAGGGGTCATTATAGAAACCATTTATAAAAACAATTCACTTATAAACATATGGAAACAAAATCATAAATGTACAACAAATATTTTTGATATTTTTTTAATATTCAATGTTATTTAATGCTTCAGTTAAACTCTTTAAAAATGTAAATAGGCGGTGAAAAAGCATAAAATAAACAGAAAATGTGTTTGATTCGGTGGAATATCGATTTTAATTCACTCGTGATCATGGAAAACATATATGTTCACTCGTGGCTTCGCCACTTGTGAGAATTTTATTTTCTATGATCACTCGTGAAATAAAATCGATATTACACCGAATCCATAAAATATCCTCTATTTTTATTGTTGCATCCTTATTGATACTCAGTTCTATGAGTTAACATTCGTAGGGATCATTGCAGAAACCATTTATAAAAACAATTCCCTCATAAACATAAGATTTGTTTTTATAAATGTACAAACAAACTTATTTATATATTTGTCAAGGATTTCCACTTCGCAGATCTGATACTTACTTACATTAAACCTGTGTGTGTTCCCAACTAGATTTACATAAGTGCATTATATTATTACTTGTATGTACCATCTTTTACTTTCGATGTTCATGAATTTAAAATTATTACTTAGCCTATATTGATTTGAAAGTGTTGATTTAATATGCAAATATTCCGTGAAAAAGTTCCCTCACAGTAGTTATGCAGAATATTGAAAGCTTCGGGGAAAATCTGAGTTGATTGAGCTGTATGCAAAACACATACCAATAAAGAAACCTGTCAATAATTATTGAACTTTCATATGACAAATTTTAATATTTATTTGGCACCAAACACATTCTACAATTTATCCCATCCTCAGACGTGCATTGTCGAAATAAACGACCGTGGGATATATTTTCGTTTATTTTCGTCAGTGCTGAAATATAGCTGTCACGCGCGGCGGACTACTTTTTTGGATTTATACATGAAATGAATGTTCACTTTTCAAATCAATATACCGTCACTGAAATTTATCTCAAAACAGGCTTTCCGTACTTTTATTTTTCATTCAATTGATTGCGTAATTTATGAAGTATCTCGTGTGACGTAATGTCTGTGACGAAACACACCAGTTTAATGTAGAGTACATGACGTAGCGTGTGACGAAGTGGAAAGTTTATCGAGTTCATTAACACATTTAATATAGACTAGTGATAGGATGACATAAGTGTCTTTATTTAACTATGCTAAAATAATTATTAAAGACCCTAAATGCATAATCGTCTATTATTGTGTAAAATGGATTATTTATTGATTTTAAAGGATAATTAAAGGTAAGATACTAGTTCGAACGTGTTTTAGTTTTTGTTTGTACTTTTGATCGCCTTTTCAACAGAAAATGGAAGTACATATCGTTGTTACTGTATTTTTATTAGGATTTGATTAAAGTTGTCATTGAGGTTTACAAGCGTGTTTTATACCAAATGGCGATGAAGAAATTAATTTTGTTTTGTGTGCAGAAGTTTTAACTCGCCATAAAAGCAAACAAAACTGACGAAAATAAACATGAAAATTACATAACTTTAGTGAGTAGAACAAAAAGCAGTACATTTTTGACATTGTTATGCCAGTTAATAAAAAGTGTGTAAAAAGAAGAGTTGTTTATATACGAAAATTTACATTATCGGCTGGATAAATGCTGAATCATGCCTGACGTAAGTTCAAAATGGCAGCCATTCTTTTGTTTATTGGAGTGGTTAAACTAGAATTTTAATTTGAACAAAAGCGTTTGCGTTCTACTTGAGTGTGTAACATTTGGAATGCTGATTAAATTTGAATCGAGGTATATAGCGATATTTTGTCTTGTTACTCTGCTTTTGCGTGGAATTCTTAAGGACTATAACGAAAGGCGTAAACGGGAAAGATCACACACAATTTTAATATTACTACGCAAGGTTAGATTCAGTTAATTTAATCTGATTTTGATTTTTAATTGCATAAGAAATTAAATATAAAAAAGGTAGTATAAATAGAATATTGATGGGATAAATCGAATACTAGGTCGGTGCCGAATAAAGCGAAGTTCATTTTGATCGGCCCGAAAATCTGAACCACTCGCCAAGGCTCGTGGTTCAGATTTTCTAAGCCTCGCAAAATAAACTTCGCTTTATTCGACACCGACCTAGTATTCTCTATATAGCTTCATGCTAGAAATGTTTTACTATCAAAGTGTTTTGTATTAAGTACCGGTAATGATTAAATACAACACAATAAATATTGCGACGATGTTGAAGATGTTCACTCTGTTACAGCTGCTGTAATATTTATGCTGCGAAATTCATAGGTGGGAGATATCAATTTGCCCATATTGTATAATCGGATTTATGTGTTCGGTGTAAATCAAATACAAATTTACTGCTACAGTGATGAAACTTTATTAACGTATTTGTCATTATGGGGTTGGAATACCTTAGTATTATGGTTCGGACCTCAAAATGGTTCCAATAAGACATAAAGCAGCCTTATTATCCCATGGAAAGTAAAGCAACGTTGGACAGGCATCTTTAAGAGATTGTGAATGCTCAAAACCAAATTATGATTAAATTACTGTCATAAAAATTGGCTTGTATAATTATTTTAGATTCAAATTATTTATAACATGTTGTTTTTTTCAAGTGTGTAAACACAAAACACAAGAATTATGAGCACGCAAAGTATGATTCCTTATTTATTGATTTATGTTTTGTTTAAACAGTTATATTTATCTAGTAATAATCACAGTACATACTGATTTTGGCCTGCATGTTTGTGTTTTCAGTATTTATGTACTGGATAATGTAATTATATAATTATGCATTCGATAATAAAATTATATGGTTATGCATTGGACAATTTAAATATAGGGTTTTAAAATTTTCACATTATCTTAAATTCTATGGCAGTGAAACAAGTTGACAATAACTTGGCACAAATGCGATGACACTAAATGGCTGTATGTATTCATACAAGCAAATGTTCAATATCACTGGTTCTCTTAATCTCAAGGCTTATATGTAGTTAGTTTTGGTTAACTTTTTTGCCCTGGGTTGCCTCTAGACTCTGCCTTGTTTGATTTTAGATTCTGCTTGGTTAGCCCCTAGCTAATGCCTGGTTAGCCCCTAGATTCTGGCTGGTTTGCCCATAGATTATACCTGGTTTGCCCCTAGATTCTGCCTGGTTAGCCCCTAGATTCTGGCAGGTCGACCCCTAGATAATGCCTGGTTAGCCCCTTGATTACGAATTGTTTGCCCCTAGATTATGGCTGGGTTGCTTGTCCATAGATTCTGCCTGGTTTGCCTCTAGATTATGCCTGGTTTTTCCCCTAGTTTATGCCTGGTTTGCCCATAGATTATGCATGGTTTGCCGAGAGATTATGCATGGGTTGTCTCTAGATTATGCCTGGTTAGCCCATAGATTATGCATGGTTTGCCCCTAGATTCTGGCTGGTTTGCCTCTAGATTTCCTGGTTTGCCTAAAAATTATGCCTGGTTTGCCCATAGATTATGCATGATTTGCCGAAGATTATGCATGGTTTGCCAATAGATTATGAAAGGGTTGTCCCTAGATTCTGGCTGGTTTGCCCCTAGATTCTGGCTGGTCGACCCCTGGATTCTTACTGGTTTGCATCTAGATTATACCTGGTTTTCCCCTAGATTATGCCTGGTTTGCCCCTAGATTCTGAATGGTTTGTCCCTAGATTCTGTCTGGTTAGCCCCTTGATTTTGACTGGTTTGCCTCTAGATTATCCCTGGTTTTCCCCTAGATTATGCCTGGTTTTTACCCTAGATTATGCCTGGTTTGCCTCTAGATTATGCTTGGTAAGCTCTTATATTCTGGCTGGTTTGCCCCTAGATTATGCCTGGTTTGCCCCTGGATTCTGCCTGGTAAGCTCCTAGATTCTGGCTCGTTTGTCCCTAGATTTTGGCTGGTTTGCCCCTATATTCTGGCTGTTTTGTTCCTAAATTATGCCTAGTAAGCTCATAGATTATGCCTGGTTTGCCCCTAGATTCTGCCTGGTTTGTCATTAGATTTTGCCTGAAAAGCCCCATATATTATGCCTGGTAAGCCACTAGATTTTGGCTGGTTTGCTCCTAGATTCTGGCTGGTTAGCCCCTAGATTACGCCTGGTTTGCCTCTAGATTCTGGCTGGTTTTCCCATAGAAAAGCCCATAGATTCTGGCTGGTTTGCCCATAGATTTGAGCTGGTTTTCGCCTAGATTCTGGCTGGTTAGCCCCAAGATTACGCCTGGTTTGCCCCTAGATACGGGCTGTTTTGCCCCTAGATTCTGCCTTGTGAGCCCCCAGATTCTGGCTGGTGAGCCCCTAGATTATGGCTGGTTTGCCTCGAGATTCTGCATTATTTGTCCCTAAATAATGCCTGGTTTGGCTCAATATTATGTCTGGTATGCCACTAAATTTTGCCTGGTTCGTCTCTTTATTATGGCTGGTTTGCCCCTATATTCTGGCTGGTTTGTCAGTAGATTCTAGCTGGATTGCCCCTAGATTATACCTTGCTTGCCCCTAGATTATGGCTGGTTTGCCCCTAGATTCTGGCTTGTTTGCCTCTAGATTCTGGCTGGATTGCCCATAAATTCTGGCTGGTTTGCCCGTAGTTTCTGGCTTGTTTGCCCATACATTATGCATTGCTGGTTTGTCTCTAGATTATGGCTGGTTTGCCCCTAGATTATTGCTGGTTTGCCCCTAGATTAAGGCTGGTTTGCCTCTAGATTATCCCTGGTTTTCCCGTAGATTATGACTGGTTTTCCCCTAGATTCTGGCTGGTTTTCCCCTAAATTCTGGCTGGTTAGCCGCTAGATTCTGGCTGGTTTGTCCCTAGATATTTTCTGGTTTGCCCCTATATTTTGGCTGGTTTGCCCCTAGATAATGCCGGGTAAGCTCATAGATTATGCCTGGTTTGTCCATAGATTATGCCTGGTTTGTCACTAGATTCTGACTGATAAGCTCATATATTATGCCCGGTAAGCCCTAGAGTCTGGCTGGTTTGCACCTAGATAATGTCTGGATTGCCCTAATATTATACCTGGTTTGCCTCTAGATTATGCCTGGTTTGCCCATATATTCTGACTGGTTTTCCCCTAGATTATGTCTGGATCGCCCTAAGTTTATGCCTTGTGTGCCTCTATAGATTGCCTTGTTTGCCCCCATATTCTGGCTGGTTTGCTTCTAGATTATGTCTGGATTGCCCTAAGATTATGCCGTGTGTGCCCCTAGATTATGCCTGGTTTGCAACTAGATACTGTCTGGTTTGTCCCTAGATTTTGGCTGGTTTACCCCTAGATTATGCCTGGTTTGCCCCTAGATAATGCATAGTTTGCCTATAGTTTCTTGCTGGTTTGCTTTTATATTCTGACTGGTTTGCCTCTAGATTATGCCTGGTTTGCCCATAGATTATGTCTGGATTTCCCTAAGATGATGCCTTGTGTGCCTCTAGATTATGCCTGGTTTTCCACTAGATTATGGCTGGATTGCCCTAAGATTATGTCTTGTGTGCCTCTAGATTATGCCTGGTTTGCCCCTAGATTCTGTCTTGTTTGCCCCTAGATTTTGGCCGGTTTGCACCTAGATTATGCCAAGTTTGCCTATAGTTTCTGGCTGGTTTGCTTCTAGATTCTGGCTGGTTTGCCTCTAGATTATGCCTGGTTTTCCCATATATTCTTGCTGGTTCGCCCCTAGATAATGTCTGGATTGCCATAAGATAATGCCGTGTGTGCCTCTAGATTATGCCTGGTTTTCCCCTAGATTCTGTCTGGTTTGCCACTAGATTTTGGCTGGTTTGCCCCTAGGTTATGCCTGGTTTGCCGCTAGATTATGCCTAGTTTGCATATAGTTTCTGGCTGGTTTGTCCCTAGATTCTGGATGTTGTTTCTCTAGATTCTGCCTGGTTAGCCCATAGATTATGCCTGGTAAGCTCCTTCATTCTGGCTGGTTGCCCCTAGAATCTGGCTGGTTTTGCCCTAGATTATGCCTGGTTTACCCATGGGTAATGCCTGGTTTGCTCCTTGATTATGCCTGGTTTGACCCTAGGGTATGCCTGGTTTCCCTTTAGATTATACCTGGTGAGCTACTAGATTATGTCTGGTTTGCTCCTAGATTATTCCTGGTTTGCCCCTAGATAATGTCTGGTTTGCTTATATATTCTGCCTGGTTTGCCCCTAGATTCTGCCTGGTTTGCCCCAAGATTATGCCTGTTGAGCCCCTAGGTTATGTCTGGTTTACCCATAGATAATGCCTGGTGTGCCCCTAGATTCTGCCTGGTTAGACCCTAGATTATGCCTGTTGAGCCCCTAGGTTATGCCTGGTTTACCTACAGATTATGCCTGGTGTGCCCCTAGATTCTGCCTGGTTAGACCCTAGATTATGCTTGGTTTGCCCTTATATTGTGCCTGGTTTGCCCCTTGATTATGCCTTGTTTGCCCCTAGATTGTGCCTGGTTTACCCCACTATTATGCCTGGTTTGCCCATAGATTCTGGCTGGTTTGCCTCTACATTCTCTAAATTTGAAAGTTATATGTTTTACTGTTTTGATTTATATCTCACATAATAAATGATACATAAATGGAATCGGGTTTCATTTTCTCTCTCGAATGGTGCCATATAATTTGAATTACATACTGTATCTTGATGATAAATTAATTCAGCTCACTTGTAAATATTATTGAACTTCAATTTACGCTGGTTGTATGGCATTTTTGATGTTGGTGATAACTAATTTTTTAGTATATTAAGTTTCAAGATGCAATGTGATATTTGTAATTTTTAATTTTTGTTCGTTTATCTCCATCAACTTATCCTTTACACTCAAACTTTTATTTTTTTCTTGGACCATTTTTCAATATTCACATTCAATATTTAGGAATGTGTATTCTAAAATTATTCTAAAATTATAAATACTGCGCTTGTGTTCCAAATTAACCATGCATGTTGCGTTTTTGCAATTTAATTCCAAAAATTCCAAAAATTACCAGAGACCTGAACATTTGGCAACATAAACGTATTTACAATACAAATTGTACTTGTTTACTCGAAATACCACATTATAAATCACATTTCTAGAAACATTTAAATTTGAATCTTTTGACATGCTGTTTCATTTTTTGTATATGTTTGTTTCATAGGGATTGTTGTTTGCATTTGTAATCATGTTTGCTTAATATTGGTAATAATATACTGCAGATTATTTTGGTTTTTTATTTGATTTATTTCAGTGTGTATGTTTTCAATGTACATTATAATGAAGCATGTATAGGTTGTTGTTTGTCTTTTATGTGAATTAGAGAAATGTATTGATCTGTATTTTATATGTTTTTATAAAAAATCTTTCATGTATCATTCATATTCGAGATTAAGACTGCTTAAATATGTATATAAAATGAACAGTCAGCATCAGTTGTTAAGTGTTCTTAGTTAACAGATATCATACGCTGAAATATTCCTAGAAATAGCTGTTTGTAAACAAACAACAACAGCAACTTTTTTTTATATGTGATATAGTATATATGTTTTGATTTTTATGTTAATTTGTGATCATCTATTGTTGTTGATTTAATAATTGAAATTGTGTGTAATAATTTGAAAAAAAAAAATCATTCAGCAAACTGCTTGGTTCAATACATGCCTTCCTGATTTTGTAAACCCATTTATATTTGAAAAAAAAATGCTTACATTAAATAAAATAGTCCTCTTGTATTACAGATGTTTGTTTGGACTAATTGTTAACTCTGGTATTTTGTAAACTATCAAAAGTTATTTACCTTGAGAAAAAAAGATTATGAAAATTGTATGACGCTTTATATACAAAAGAGTTTAGAAACACCTTTGAAGCTTTGAGTTGTTCGAATGGCTAAATTAAAAGAAGGTCATCATCCAAACATATTTAAAAGCAAGTTATGTTTATGGGCTAGTTGACAATTGTTAATTAATTCTTAGTATTTCAGATATCAATCAATTACATAAACTAGTCAACACTTTTATAGAAGGTCTTAATTTTCAATGATTTGACATTTTGAATTATTATTATAGTGTTCAAAATAACTCCTTTTGTTTACTAAGGAGTTATACTTAAAAAGGATTTATTCTATCAATAAACTTTTGCGATAATATAATCATGCAATGAAATGTGTCTCATATTAAAATATACATTATGTATAATGTATGCATCTTGCGAATGTCACTGAAAGCGTTATAGGTGCCATAATGTTGCACATGTTTACACTGCAGCAAGTGACTATACAAAGAGATTATTTTCAAAGAACTGTGGTAAAGTTGTCTTTCAATACCTTTTACGTTGTTAAGTTTTGGACTTTATTATTTAAACCCGGCATTTTATTTTTGTGTGATTTTTTTTCAGATTGTCAGTTTGTATCAACAATATAGTTTTTTTTATATATTTTATTTATTATATAACATATTTTTCATATAAACAATATTTAATTATACATTTTTGACAAGATGAGCTCAAAATATTTTGCTCAATTTAAGTTTGTTACTTAGTTAAAATGTTGTTTTCATGTCTAGGATGAATTTAGTCTAGATAATAATTTGAAAATATTTGTTTAGTTTAATTGTAGAAGAAGTGACAGCATTAACAAAGAGGTACTTCTGTCCACAAAATTTTCGTCCCATGATTTAAAAGGAATAATTTCCAATGACAAACATTTTGGTAATTGGACATCTGTATATACATCTTTTTTGTTTACATTCATCAATCACAATGTTAAATTATGTATTGTCATCAAATTACTCTAAATTATAAACACAATGTTAGAAATTCTAAATTCCCGCTCTCACATTTTCTGGAATGAAACATTGCTTAGGAATTGTCTCACATGTATAGCCATTAAATGTCAATTTTGTAAATTATCTATATTATTTATGTATATATAGTGGCATTAACTATAAGTGACACTTTGTAAATTATCTTTATTATTTCTAGATGTAAAATATAAATTCATGAAAGGCATTATATATAGCATTTATATATTATAAATTTATGGAGTTTTAAACCATTATATATATATTCTAAATCTACCTTTAAAGAACATTCAGTTTTTGCAACTTATATTTTTTTAATAAAACATTTGCATCAAGATTAAGTTAAAATCAGACATAGTCAAGTATTACTTAACATTTACTATACTAGTATATTGATTTGAACTTTATTTTTGATAATTAGTAATTGACAATCTAATGAACAGAATTCCTGTGTTGTTAAGTCCTTATGCGTCACGATATTGTTCGCTATGAACTGTTGTGTAGCAATTGTTGTAGTCGTTATTGTTGTTGTTGCCTTTTAAATTAATCATTTATGCATGCACTATTAATAAATATGTAAACACATTACTTTTTTGTTCTTGTTATGACATTATACACGTTTTGTACATTGTACAATGTCAGCCTAGTGAAATCATGTGTTCTAGCTAGTATGATGTGTAGCGTAGTTCGGTGGAATAAGGAAGCACACAACTCGAAAAACTTTTCATTGAGATTTATTCTGCTGTTAAACAACACGCTTTCCTAGTTCACAAAATATTATACCAACAAGATATTTAAGTCAGTCTAACGGGAGTCCTGTAACTTTAATAAACAGATCTGACCTCTCGAACTGTCTGGCGTGTACTGTAACTTAACTAATGTAGACGGTTAATATATGAATATACCTTGAAACACCAGACGGAAGTAGTCCATATACATGTTGAAAGGCCCAAATTAAATAAGAAGAGTAAAGCAAATTTAAATAAGGAGTGTTAACAAGAAATGACATTTAAGCCTGAGGAAGATGAAATCTTATATGTTGATTAATTTGTCACTAGCCACGTTTCATACATGTATACCATTTAAATATAATTGTATTAAATTGGGTAATTACGTTTTGATACTGGATACTAATTTCATTGATTATAAAGGCAGACGTGAAACATTATCATATAACATTGTTAGTATTCATTATTATCAATATTGATGAATCATTAGTACTTAGGAACTCCGAATATCTAATGTTCCCACTGCCTGGCCAGAACGACAGCCCCCAGCCCCTTGGCATAACAACCCGAACATATGTTGAGAAAAAAAGAAATCACATGTAATAGTAGAATAGAAAATGGTAATTCGCACAAAGTGTCAGTATTTTGAAAACTTTGACAACAGTCTGTCTGTCAACGGACGAAGGGCACACGATGTGGTTCAGCCGGGAAGATTCTTAACATCGCCATGGGGTTGCTTTCATCGTTAGAAAGGAGGTAGTCAACACCGTCATGGGCGTTAAATCTTATACGCGTTTATTTAGGTGGCAGGGGATATATCAGTNTGTGAAAATTACATATCTTTAGGGTAGGGGTAACATATGGTCTTAAAAAATCAATTAGGTATGTATAAGATGTATTTCTCGTGTTAGGTTTTAGAAAGAATGTGTCAAAATTTTGGAAAAAACATTGAAACAAATGACAGCTCCCTAGCAAGGAAATTTTGAATCTTCAAAAAGGAGGTTTTTACTTTTGGCGGGAGTCAATATTTCACGTTGCAGAAACAGAACAGAACTTTGAAGGTAAATTGTGAAAAATCTAAACGTATGGGAGACACATAAATAGGTAAATAAACACAGCACAGGAATGAAATAAATGAGTAATGTAGCCAAAACTAGGATTGCATTATGTTTGAATGTACTGTGCATGCCATGAAATGGGTCAAATTCCTTTTTTTTCATAAGAAATGATGTGGGTGGGGGGGGGATCAAGGGCCATAGTTTCTCAAGTGAAGAAGCCAGCCTTGTCTTTGGTTGTATTTTCAATGTATGTTGCCTATGTTATGACACTGACACAAAAGGCTTTCTTGTGTCACTTTCTGTTTTGATGAAATGGATTTGACTGTTTGCGGCCTTTCGGAACTCGACATTTGGTAAAAAATATATCTCCTGCCCTCTTAATTACATCGGCTTAAATCCCCAGTCACAAATTGTTGCTGTTCGGCGATTTTTCGTCTTTGCCTGACCCATCCACGTAGTTTCAGGGGTAGGTTATCCAGATTACATTGATATATGATTCTATACCGTGCAAGTGTGAATAAACAACGGCAACGAAAGACATGACCCCCAACTACTAACTATCTTGCTCAAGCACTGACATACAAACTTCACGGGCGAAGTTTTGCCAGTCTTCTAAGTTGTAATCAGAAACATTTATAAAGTATTATATATATATATGTATGTGTGTGTGTGTGTGTGTGTGGCCGCACAAGCGATTTTGACCCATTTGGCGCTGACGTCATTTCAGAGAAAAATCGGGAATAAGTTGACGTACTGTTTTGCGCGATATTTTCTCGCAATTATTTTTTAAAATACTCTATCATATAAGAATGAAATGACATGTCAGTTCGCAAGGGACGAAATGAACATTATTGGCAGTCGTTACTCAACATAATTTACAGTTTATTGTAACCTAGAACAAATTTACCGAGTATTTCAATCACCGTTTGACCTTGTCAACAAACACGCACACACTTCCTGTTGGATTACACGGTATGTTTATTTTTTTGTCTAGGCAAAATATCATATTTATTGTGATTAAATGCCGTAATAATGATGACAATATACCTTTACTGCTATCATAAATAACTTAAGAATAANGTATAATGTAAATTACGGGGAAAAAATATTAAAGAATAACCAAAAACATGTTTATTAATGCGTTTTTTCATGTACTTTATCGTACAAAATCGATCTTAAGCGCGCAACATTGTGTCAAATAACGCTTTCACCTACTGAAACAGCATGCCGCAATGATGACGGAATAGAAATATAAATTGAATCAAGATTATCACTTTTGTTGATATTATGATTAGTTTACGTCGTTTTTGTTCAATCAGAATTTAATATAATAAGTCTTAACGTCTATGTAATTTACGTCATCAATTATGCAACAACAACCGTTTAAGCTATTCTAATTAAGAGCGAACTGTTAAACAAATTTGATTAGAAACCAACACTCGTTAAGTCATTAAATCATTACTTGTAGTATTTATCAAATTATTTTACAGTTGCGCACTACGGTACGTTTAAAAAAGTAATTAGAAGCGTTTGAGATCGCAAAACTTGTTAGCATCCGTAAAGGATTAATATGATGATACATTATTTGAATTTCATTTCATTTTTTTTCTCAAAAATATTCTTTTAATAATTTGCATGTGTATGTGTTTCAGGTGAAACGAGATGTGCAGCCCGGACAATCGCTCCTACATTATTTTGTCAACCCGGACAGTCGCTCCTACATTATTTTGACACGGCAAAACGTAGTATACGCCGATTAAAGGCTAACACCTATAATTATAAATTATAATTGTGGAATTAATAATAATTATAAATTTGCCAACTTGTTAACAGTAAGCCGATTTTAATTAATTAATTTACTTATTAGCAAACTATGTTGCAGTTTGTAGATTCTTTAACTGTAATTATAAGGTAGTTATAAGGACACCTCGGACAATGATTCCAACATTATTCCTATCAGGGACATTCGTTCCTACATAACATTTATTGGAATATGTGCCATTTTGCGAATGGAATAAACATAAAAACCGCATAGATGAAATGTTGTTCTTTATTTCATTTGTATTTAAGATATGACATTTATAAACATATATACACACAAACTACGCAAAGGAAAGCACATACAATCGTAATTTGTTCGCCTCAATCATGTAATGATCTGCTTCGTGCGAATGAGGATTCATACCGTTCACTTGTGTTACCTGAAATCAGAATTTATTGTTTATATAATAGCAAAGAAATAACAATAACATTTAATTTAAAACATGTGTTTCTGGCAAATTAGGTAGCAACAATCAAAAAGTCTTAATAATATGCAAACATCTTTTTCAAGTACAATCTTTCAATAAAAATCATTTAATCAACAATTGCTATATCAACAATAGGATTACCGGAATAAACCCCCTTCGGAAGAAACACCCTTCCCTAAAAACGGCATAGCGGAAGAAACCCCCTTTCACATTTTGCATACACGGAAGAAACACCCTTCCATAGCGGAGCAAACCCCCTTCCAGTTTTCAGACAGGCGGAATAAACCCCCTTCCTAACTTTGATAAATTTGATTAATTGATCATGACACAACTTATCATCATCTACATTATGCATGTTATAACTGATCAACTTGTACCGGATCATATTGTTAAAACCTGTTTTTGTCATGTTGCCCTTATTGTATACCTTGTATACTTGGGTGTACATGTAAATAAAGAGTTGTTCTGTTCTGTTCTACAATAGCCAGCGGTACATTACAGGACCTGGAATATAATTAAATGACGGTGCGAAAATCTATTTCCAAACTGCTTTGTGCTGATTAAAGAAGTGTACCGGCCGTTCGTTCACAAGTTGTTAATGATACACATTATATAATAAACACATTCAAGCTGTGAATCTCAAACATCGTCATCGAGATAATTGACCCATTACAAAGATACTTGCTAGTTAGAATTAATCAAGCTGGTAATAAAACGAATAATTTATGATGGAGAAAAAATAATTATTATCGAAGAATAAAATAGACAAAAATATAATAATTTAGATTTACATTTATCAAACAAGCATATATTAAAAAGCAATAGACACATTGTTGATGAAAAAAACATACATTTATTTTCAACGATAAAACAAGCATATGATAAATAACACTACTCAAATTGTTGACGAAAAAACTAATGCAGACGAATAAAAGATCAAACAAGCATATGATAAACAGCACTAATCACATTGCTGATGGAAAAAAAACTAATGCAGATGCATAAAAAGGCGTGAGTATGAACGAATGACAACACAACACCCTTCACTAAAAACACACAATTATAGTCGAATTATGTAACCGATGTCCGAAATGGGCAGTTGTGGTTAGTTACATCACTGTAGTACATGTATCATTTTCTTAGTTAATGTATTACTATTTTGAACACGCACTGGCATATGCCGTGGAGTGTACTGGCATACTGATGAACTGACTGAAGAATGATATCTTATTTTTATTATGTCAATATCGTTGCCTTCAATTAATGCTAAACATATAGGCAGCGGTATTCTATGTCACTAACTCGCCGTCTTTAATAAGGCTATCCCTTTTTAAAGAACAGATTACTGTGAAATTAATGAAAATGTGCAACGGTGATGTTGATCCAGTCTCGTTGTTAATTTTAAATGTACACAACAATTTAGCAATATATGAAATCAGTTATTTTGGTAGTAAATCGAATTTTTCCAGTACAGTAGCCAGCCTGTGTATTGAGCTGATAAGATAGTGATCACCTCAGCAGGTTGCTAATACACAGTGTAGACTCCCCCTGTTTCATTATTGTATTTGTTATTTACCTGTTTGAAATAAATACCGTGTCTGCTTAGGGTATGCAGGCGTTATGATAAAGGTCATTTAATGTGAAAACCTGGTTTTCTGACATAATTTAAATCGTTTTGTTACAAACACGCGATAAAAAAGGTTTGTATAGTCGCAGGAATGATGGTCAATTCTTATTGTGTTATTTGGGGGCGGCAAATTGTTCATCAATTTTCTAAACTTCATAGAACTTATTTCTTGTTATCATTCCCTTATTGGATATGCATCCCGTTTTTATTGGATTATCTGAAAAAGCATACACTTATTGCGCAACCGATGTCAAAAAATTTTGCGTTAAACTAAACTGCCGCGTACGTCCTTAACGTATGCAAGTTAAACATGTAAATTCTCTCGCAACCCATGGCATAAGACATAATGGATATTTATTAAAAAAAATAACTAAAAACTCACCATTGTGATGGAAGTCGGCCCAAAGAACCTCGTCGGGTAATTTAGATCTGACCTTGAAGTTGTAGTCATTTTAACTTCAACTTTTCATTTTTAACATGACTTACGAAGGTGTGCGACATTTAACGTTAATGTTGCGACATATATTCGCAGTTGACATTTTTGCGACATTTATCGTTGCGTCAGTAGGATTTCCGACATTAATCGTTCCTTGCGACATTTATCGTGAAGGTTGCGACAAATCTCGTAGCCTGCGACATATAACGGCGATGCGACATTTAAAGGGATGGTCAACCAGATTGCTATATATCACGAAAAAAAAAGTTCTAAAATACCGTCATTAAATGCTTTATATTGACATATTTAAATCTCCAGTAAAAAATCAAGAATACAATTTACAAAAAAAGAAAAGAAAATGTAAGCCTCAACAACAGAAATCTCCAAATTATCTGTTAGACATACTCAGTAAAATTGTATTACCGAATATACCGAAAATAATAAAAATTAACATCAAGTAATGTAATATACCAGTCGTGATATTTTAATCAATATAAACTAATAATTGTAAAAACATACGGTATTTAGGAACTTTTCTTGATATATAGCAATCTGGTTGACCATCCCTTTAACGGCGCTACATTAACGGTAGATTGTTAATATTATTCGGTCGATGTATGATGAAGTGAAATGACAGAATGTGCATTTTGTTATAATGAGCAAATAAGCATGGTCTAAACATTTACCTATCTCGGCGTGGTACTTGCAAGTGGTCGGTCATTTTTACAGACTACTCAAACGTTATCCGATGGCTTTGGGGTCGCTTTTTTTCAATCACCAAAGACATGCATGTTCCTGTTAAAATAATGTTGAAACTTTTTGACTCGTATGTTACGCCAATGCATTGTTATGCGTGTGAGGTTGTGTTTTTTTTTCAAATGCCGAGGATATTGAAAGAGTTCATAGAAGATTTTTGAAACGAACTCTTATACGTATACGGGTAACCAAGGCGAAACCCGTTATATATAAATCGCTATGTAAGCATTATAAAATATTTCATAGTAAGTACTGCAGTATTTTCCTTTTCTTTTCAGGCTCTGTATTGAACATGCTTTGGGTGGCCACAAAAGCTTGAATCAAGCGAAATCTGAATCCAAACTTTTGTTAACGTACAAATATCGACAGAAGGAAAAAGAACATTCTGTTGATGGACACAGGGACAATTATGCTGACCAAATACGTCACTTGGAAACGTTAGTAGCACAAAATGATCCATTCGTCCGAGCAGTCATTCACACAAACGGAAAATCACCGTGCGTCGTACTTTACACAGATGACCAAATAAGCGACATAACAACAATGTGTTGTTCAGGAAAGACTGTGCTTGGGGTAGACAAAACATTTANGTGGCCACAAAAGCTTGAATCAAGCGAAAACTGAATCCAAACTATTGTTAACGTACAAAGTGGAACTTCCGGTGAATGAAAATTGGATGTTCAGCGCATCGGACGTCGACAAGGAGGCAGTTAAGATATTGCGCATTTACCAGCATGCCATGAATGCAGACTTCAGTCCTTTGACAACAATTGGTGATGGAAACTGTCTTTACCGAACTGTGTCAAAGGCATTGACCGGAGTGGAGGAATATCACGTTCTTTTAAGACTGAAGACGGCGATAGAAATGATACTAAACAGGTCTTCTTACGACACGGGGCTTCCTAAAAATGACTTCCTGAATGAATTTACAATTTCTACAAGTCCGTATGCAGATTTGGTACAAAGAGCAATGACTATATATGCTTACTGTGAAATGGCTCACTTGTATGCGATCAGCGCCGCGTTGAAGCAGCCAATACAGTCGTATTATCCGCCCCAACAGATCAGGGAGATGTCAGATGCATTCACTCGTACCGTACGAGGAAGAGACGTTGATCAAAGGTTACATCCAAATGTGACCGTTATGTGGACGACAATGAGCGCGCCCGAATGCCGTATTGACTTCAATAGTAACCATTTCGTACCGCTTGTGTCCCTAGCGCACAGACTGATCAACGTTCATGTTATATTATGTACGAACGAACGGACCGACGGACGATCGAACGAAAGGACGGACGTACGAAGGAACGAACTAATGGACGGATGAACGAATTGACGAATGAACAGACGGACGGACGAACGAAAGAATGGACGGACGGACGAAGGAACGAACGAAGGAACGGACGAACGAACGGACGGACAAACGATGAATGAACGTTCGGGCGAAGGAACGAACGGACGAACGAAGGAACGAACGAACGAAGGAACGAACTAACGGACGAACAAACGGCAGAACGAAGGAACGAACAGACGGACGCACGAAGGAAGGAAGGAACGGACGGATGAACGATTTGATGAACGAACGGACGGACGAAGGAACGGACGAACGAGCGGACAAACGAACGAACGTACGGGCGAAGGGACTAACGCACATACGAACGAAGGAACTAACTAACTAACGGACGGACAAACGGAAAAACGAAGGAACGGACGCACGAAGAAACGAACGGACGGACAAACGAAGGAACGAAATCACGGACAAACAAACGACAGAACGAAGGAACGAACAGACGGACGCACGAAGGAACGAACGAATGGACGGATAAACGAATTGACGACCGAACGGGCTGTGCCTCCGAACACAAGTGACACTCGGATTGTTTTAGTGCTGTGCCTCCGAAGACAAGTGACACTCGGATTTTTTTTAGTGCTGTGCCTCCGAACACAAGTGACACTCGGATTTTTATAGTGCTGTGCATCTGAACACAAGTGACACTCGGATTTTTAAAGTGCTGTGCCTCCGAACACAAGTGACACTCGGATTTTTTTATAAGTCGGTCCCCTCCGAACACAAGTGACACTCGGATTTTTTATTAAGTGCTGTGCCTCCGAACACAAGTGACACTCGGATTTTTTTTAAGTGCTGTGCCTCCGAAAGCAAGTGACACTCGGATTTTTATAGTGCTGTGCCTCCGATTACAAGTGACACTCGGATTTTTAAAGTGCTGTGCCTCCGAACACAAGATATAAGCCGAACCTAGCTTCAATGAGTCGGGTGGCGCCCGATGATACCCCTGCCACAGAGCAGCTAATACGAGTTATAACTCGGGGGACTAGGTGCCTGAGCTACTTTCGCTGAGCAGGAATCGTTTGAATTTTTGAGATATCTTTATCCGTTCAAAGGTTATGGAGCTGCAAAGTCATAATTGTCCGTAAAGTGTCCGGATAAGGTCTGCGCAGTTCAAAACTCTTTAAGGGCTCAAAAAAATCGGACAAATAGCAACGGATTCCGATTCAGCGACATAAAATCCTATAGATTTCACTATCTTATTGGTGAATTTCGATGTAATTTAAGGTGACCTACACAACTTTAAGACGTTGTGCGATAAGGGTGCTTAATGGGCTATAATAGGGCCTATTACGGGTAATATTTGTTATAAATAGTCAGAAGTTTTTCTCCGACAGATTTTTTAAATACTCTAGTAATTTAAAGCCTGTGCATTCAGCACAGTGCACAGGCTAATCCGTGACAACATTTTACGCAAAAGTACGCCTTACCCTCATTACTCCAGTACTTCTTCTGCATCTTTGAAAGTATAATGCTATAACAATGACATGTTAAGTAAGACCTCTCGTCCATAATATAAGCACTCAAGAGTTTATATGAAGTGAAAATAATTTACATTTAGGAATATTAAAAATGCATGTGATTATGAAAGGCAATGGCATGTGTGAAATATTGAAATACTGATACACAAACTAGTAAAAAAAAATATGAAATCAGTAACATAAACATACCAATAAGTTAACTAACTGTGATATCTGAATAACAGTAATTTAATCATAAAAACTATACACAGCTTTTTGTTACAGGAGCCGATCCATGTTCCTTTGATGGAACTCTTCATTACTCGTGGGATTTTGCACAGTCTGTGCATTATCCACACCATGCAAGACAGGCTGGACCTATCTACTTTGCGTCACCAAGGAAGTGCCATGCATTTGGGATAGGCTCTGAGGGAACAGGTAGCATTTTATGAAAAGCAAAGTCTGTACATGATAACACTTTAAAATTGTTTGAATATAAGCATAAAATACCTGTTTACTTTTAAAAGAGAATGTACAGATTTTGGCTGATTTGACATAATTTGTATGAAATTACCTTAGTCTTTATAGCAATTATTCTCTTGGAACAGGAAATCAGACGTTCTATCTGATTGATGAGGCAGAGCTGCCTGGAAAGGGTGTGGACTGTGTCATAAGCTTAGTGCACCATTATTTCCAGCACTATGGTTATGGCGAGAAGAATGCACAGGTAAAGCAGTATTTAAAGGTTCATTTCAAAATCATTATTTCCTCCATAATTATAAACAACTTACATGTAATGTTCTTTGTCAAAAATTTGTATATGTGGATTTTTATTCCCCCTTCTTCGAAGAAGAGGGGTATATTGTTTTTGGCCTGTCTGTCTGTCATTGTGTGTGTCCGTCTTTCTGTCCCAAAACTTTAACCTAGGTTAAAGTTTTGTCATAATTTTTGCATTATTGATGACAGCACCTTGATACTTGGCATGCATGTGTATCTCATGGAGCTGCTCATTTTGAGTGATAAAAGGTCAAGGTCATCCTTCAAGGTCAAAGGTAAAAAAAAGACAATCCAAGGGAAGTAATAAGCTTAAAAGGGAGATAATTTCTATACCTGCCAATTGATAAATAGAAATTTTATGTCAAAGCGGCGCAATTGGAGGCATTGTGTTTCTGACAAATACATCTCTTGTTTAATATTACACAATGAATGTATTTGATATATGTTGAACATATACTGTTACATTGATACATTATTTACAGAAATTGTAGACTTGTTTATGTGTATGTTATCAGATCCATTTTGACAATGCCCTCGGCCAAAACAAGAACCATGCTGTCCTGTGGTATTGCATGTGGCGAGTGATTCAAGGTTATTAAATGTCAATAAATAGTTCTTTGTTGAACAGTTAATAATACAATTGCATGAAAGAAAAGTAAGGAACTAATTCATTTTATAATATTATGGTTAAATCATAATGACATTTGTAATCAAATTTTAATGATAAGTATTGATTTGAATATATGCAACTTATATTGAGTTTATAGTGTTTAAAGTGAAAACTTTATCACAGTATTCCTGTTAAAATAAAGATCGCTTAAAATTGACATTTGTTACTCCAATATTGTTAAAATTGCATGAATATTTTTAGAAAAGTAAATAGCTGTCAATTAAGTTTTACATTTAAATAATACAGGGGGATAATTAGACACACAGTTATTGTTTTACTCTTACACTTTACACATTTAACATTTTATTTTTTTAGGCCTTCATGAATCCATCAGCATCAACACCATGCTAGCAGGCCACACAAAGTTTGCTCCTGACTGGCATTTTGGTGTTTGGAAAGTGAAGTGGAGGGCGAGTGATGCAGAGACAATGCAAGACATTGCTACAACCGTACAAGCATAGTCACCGTCGGGTCACAACATTCCGCATCTCGTGTCTGACACGGAGAGTCCGGTCAAATTCTTTGATTGGTGGTCACACCTTGAAGCCTCGTTCAGGAACATAAAAAACATAACTAAATACCACCATTTCTTTGTTTCCAAAGATGAACCCGGTGTTTTGCATTGTAAGAAGTATGCTGACTCTACCGAGGAGTGTTTTGATCTGTTGAAGTGTGCAATAAATAAGAATGCCATGCCTCTACTCAAGACT
>VMBQ01007451.1:0-45711 GCA_007657795.1 Dreissena rostriformis | reverse complement strand
ACAGAGTTACAACTTTTTGAGGCACGATGAAATGAAATTAAATCATCTTAAAAAGTGTCAACTGTTACCAATTAATATAAGAATTACATAAATAAACTATGAGTCAAAATACATTCAATTTATCTTCCTTGTAAACAGTATGGTAAATTACAGTGTGTTAGTATCAAAATACCGCAGAGTTTATCATTCAAATGTCAACATTAAAATTGCCAGTTTAACAAAGCAAAGGAAGCCCTTGACTTTATTCCCTTTTCGGACAAGCAGATTCTGTTTGTACTTGTTAAGACCTATATTTGGGTTGTCCCGGGCAATCTGACTACCGTTAATGTCGAAAATGAAGTGTTCAAAGAGAAATAAATATTTTCAAAAGAAGTGCAGCCTTTTGTGAAATTATTTGTTTTCTAAGATAATGTATGAGTAAAAAATCAATAAGCTTCTGAAACCAAAAAAATATCTTTATAATATTATGCTTATGTTCATTATAAAACGGTTGAACTTCAAAATATTTGTGGAATAGCGTCATGACTTCAAAATAATAACATTTCACTCTTTAACAGACAAGCATCATTGATGTTCTCTTTCATTTACTGTATTAATTCAGAAACACAGAAATAAGAACTTCCGAAAAACATTCATTATTTTCAATGTTATCTTTCAATATTTAAAAAGTTTATTGCCAATTTTAACAAAAAAAAAAGCTATTTCACTTTAAACCACAGGAACGTATAGAATAAATAAGGATTATCCATCAATTAGCTGGTATGAAACCTAAATGGTTAACACTTTCCCGCTCAAAAGCACAGTGAAAATGGCTATATGCAACCAGCATTAACCAGAACAGCCTGCGAGTAACTTGCAGGCTGTTCAGGTTTTATGCTGTTTGCTGCTTAGCAGTATCTTAGGATTGGGAATGAAGTGTTACAAAACTTAAATCTATTAAGAAAAGTTTTAACTTTTAATGTGATTTTCTATGAACTACCAACAAGTAAAAATAAGTATCTTAGAGGTAAAGGGTTCATAGTTATATGTCCAATAACAAGCACCTACTCGACCATCTCCTGTTGCCTAGCAATCTCGTCATGCCGCTGCATCAATGTCATCTACAGCATACGGTTCTCCTTCTCAATGCTCTCTAACTGGGTCAAGGTCGCCTCATGACCTTTCTCGAGAAGTTCAAGGTCATGCTTCACTTGCTGAGCTTCCAAAGCGATTTTCTGGTGATTTTTTAGTTGCTCAGTCTCCTGTCAGGAAAAGAATACAATGAGCCTCGCTCTGTGAAAAGGGGGTTTAATGCACTCCTCACTGGCTAATCGGGGACGACACTTTCCGCCTAAACTGGATCTTTGTCAAAAACAGTCTTCCTTTAATAAAATAATAAAATAAAAAAGTGTCGTCCCTGAAGAGCATATGCGGACTGTCCTGGCTAATCTGAGATGACACTTTACGGACATGTATTAAACTATCTTTTTACAGAGCAAGCTCAGATGATTTTTTCTTGTAAAATTTCGTGAACGTGATTTCTTTTATACCTAATGATAAAATATGACATTTCTGCAGAGAAATAACAGCAGTGAAAAGAANGTGAAAAGGGGGTTTAATGCACTCCTCACTGGCTAATCGGGGACGACACTTTCCGCCTAAACTGGATCTTTGTCAAAAACAGTCTTCCTTTAATAAAATAATAAAATAAAAAAGTGTCGTCCCTGAAGAGCATATGCGGACTGTCCTGGCTAATCTGAGATGACACTTTACGGACATGTATTAAACTATCTTTTTACAGAGCAAGCTCAGATGATTTTTTCTTGTAAAATTTCGTGAACGTGATTTCTTTTATACCTAATGATAAAATATGACATTTCTGCAGAGAAATAACAGCAGTGAAAAGAACAAAATTGTTCTTTTCACCGGTGAAAAGAACAAATTTTCGGAATTTCTTTTTTTATTTTTAGATTATCATATCAAGATGTACTTCCCTTGTTTATATCCTTGTTTATATGGTTTTCTATGATCACGAGTAAAATAAAATCGATTATCCACCGAATCCAACATATTTTCTTTTAATTTTATGCTTTTTTTTACCGTTTATTTACATTGTAAAAGAGTTTAACTGAAGAATTTCCCTGGAATAATGACTTCATTTCGTCAACAAATGGCGTCAAAAATGACGTCATTTCAATGTATTGAGGCACGCCACGGGAGAGAGGGTCACTTTTCAGCGAAAAAGAAATTATAATTAATTATTTTCTTGAAAACGGGGTATAAAAGAAACAGAAAATTTATTCATGTCAGTGTAAGATCGTTTGTTATTTCACTCGTGATCATAGAAAAATAATATGTTCACTCGTGGCTGCGCCACTCGTGAAAATATATTTTCTTAGATCACTCGTGAAATAACAAACGATCCTACACTGACATGAACAAATATACTCTATATCTCTACAGTGTCCTCTGTGCCTCCGAGCTTGAACCATCTACAATACATGGCCGAGATGGTGTTGTAGACACGTTTTTTAAATTTGTATAGGCTCAGACAGCTGCTAAAGGCAAGGTGTCAAGAAATCAAGGAACTTTACTACAGGAAGGCAGAGCTGTTTGTACCTTGCATAATATACCATGATACACGCACACTTTTGAGATTATCTTAATTTTAAAGCTCGGTTGCATCAACACACTAAGCATTTCGAGTGACCATAATCGTCAGAGGAACCATATCCTCTACGCCACCTCGACCTCACACGTATTCTGACCGAAAAATTGACATACATATCAATTAACTGACAAAAACAAAACAATACATTAAATATAAGCGCAGTAACATTCAGATTTATTCAGAAGGATGATATCGTCATATTGCAACGAGGCCCTTTTTCAAAGAGACCTAATTCAAAACCTATATATGGACAATGTGAACACAAACATGCATCGAATGACTGATTGTGTTAACAGTACCATCCTTTAAAAATCTCCTTTGATAACATAACAATTATATGTGTTAATCCTTACTGATTTGATACTTTGAGCAATGGAATCACTAGACATAAGGGCACAACAACCCACAGCTTGTGGTAGTTTTTTACAGTAGAGTCAAAATTGATATATTACAATTAAAAAAAATTCAAGGTCCTGTGTCTTCAGTTCAGTCTATCACCCGAAAGAATGTTTTTTTTTATAAGTATTTGTGATTGTTTGTGATTGGCAATACCGTTCTCCACATAAGAATGCGTGTGACATAAGGAAGCAACTTGCATTACAGAGATGAATAATTTCTTTTCTATCTCCTGAAGAAAAATCTCACACATGTTTTATTTATATATACAGGAAGAATGTTTAAACTTACAGGAGCTTTTGAACATGTGAATACAATATAACTGGGCCAAATA
Organism: Dreissena rostriformis; assembly: GCA_007657795.1. Classification (NCBI taxonomy): domain Eukaryota; kingdom Metazoa; phylum Mollusca; class Bivalvia; order Myida; family Dreissenidae; genus Dreissena; species Dreissena rostriformis. The sequence continues at coordinate 42,331 of VMBQ01007451.1, read as the reverse complement.
TATTTTCTAAGAACAACCTATAAAATTGCATCAAGAACAATCAATGCAAGAGGCGGAAATTTGACTATATATCGCACTTGGTCGTGATTATGTGACAGCAATCAGATATTAACAGAAACCTCTCGCGTTTAAAGACCTAAACACCTAATGGGAGACGGATATAATAACTTGACCGACTGACCGACATTTCTAAAGCATGCAGCTTTTATCTAAAGACGTGCTTGAAACATAATATTTTGTTTACAAAAGTGAAATATGAGAGTATTTCAATAATGCTTTGATTAAAATGGGTTTACAAAACCGGTTTGTACTTATAATTAATAATGGCAGTTGCTCTTTAGACATTCATTTTCCGTATGCGGTCTTTAAGTCAATCAGTTAAATAAATTTAAGAACCCGATAAATTGTTGCGAAAGAGCTTCAACATTAAATCAGTTAAAAAAATGTTAGTTGCCAATTAAAGTTAGGTACATTGATTGGTCGGTATTGTGAAAGATGTTCTTTAACACCAATACAATGTTCTAAAATGCAAGCCTGTACTTTTAAGATTGTAAACCAAACTTGTTCAAATTCCAGATTTGATATATGCATACCAAAGGTGTTCTGGGGGGGATGAACACGCATATACTATTGAGGATATATTTGCAGTTAAATGATGCTAAAATATAATGGAATTGTACAAATACACCGCAGTGAAACGAGATGAAACACAAAATAGAAATTAGTATACACGTGTACATCTTATTAACGAATGATTCTGAAAATATTGAGTGTTTGATTTGATTGAAATTCAATGCCGGGTAACGAAACATACGCTGCTATTTTCAGGTTTTAATCAAAGAAAGACTATGTGAAAGAACGCTGATTTTTACCTGTATATAGTAAGTATGAAAACAATATCATATTAATATGATATGCTACATTACGTTTTTTAGAAGAAACTTTAAATAACACATCTATTAAAAATCAAAATTGTTAATACATGCCTAAATATTCGAATCCGTATTTATTCTTAGTTGGATTCTAGTCGAAGAATTAACATCAATGCTTAAAATTAATTTGTACCATTCATACTGCTCGTAAAATATACGCATAGACTTAATCTTTAACATCGCGATTCAAGTGTGGTTGTCAAGACTTATATCATTACATAAGGTTCATATGAAAATAATACTTCACAATAAGCGAACACCATTAATGTGTACCGTTGATGAGTTTGGTATCTTTGTCATTCTTCCAGTTAACAAATAAATAAGAATTGAATGGTCTTTAAGTTTCAAAAACTCAAAGTTTCAAATATTGTATTGTGACAATACGCTGTTTGCGCCTTACAGTTCCTTTTTAAGTGCGTGTATGGCCAAATTCGATGTTTTGCTAGAAAAATACACATACCAAAGCATTTGAAATAACGTAATGCTGAAATGTATGTTTGGATAGCAGAGGCGAAAAATTGGATAACCACTGGGTATTTTGATTTAAATAACTTAGATTTTAATCTGTTAAATGTTTCGAATTTCTGACATTCATTTCATGTCTTTTATGGTTATTGGACCCATATATGTTCATTATTTTGTAACTAGTTCAAAGAAGCAATATGTACATGGATACAATTGTTGATATCTCTGCCTGAATCAATAATCGGCCCTAAATGTGTCTGATTTTTTTGGAAAAGTGCTCCATTATGTTGGCTTCTAGATTCCCCAGTTAGGTCAGGCCATTAATGCTGATATGAATTATTGGACGCATGAGGTAATCGATCACTCGTCATCTCTAGTAGGCAGCGCAATATATAGCCTGTGCGGATAATTTATGGTGTTATATAGTCCCGAGTTGTGAATGAGAATTATCCAATTTTCCTGGTATTATTAATTATTTTTGACAAGAATTCCGTATATGATACATACTAGTATAGCACACAATTTAAAAAAAAAGTATCAACAAAGTATGTTAATATATTATAGCGCGATAAACACATACATGCTTAAGCTCCCCTTATTCGTGAAAAAAAAACAGCAACAAGATATGTACAAATTATTGTTTCATTATCGACATGAATAAAACATGTTTGACGCATATTAATGTGTTTACGTTAGCTACGGCGATGAAAAAAAAATGGTTTCTCATGACGTTTCGTTTCTTCTTAAAAACATAATGGTATGATGTGTCCAATAACCACAAAAAAACATACAATGAATCCAAGGAATTCGAAACATTAAACATATTTAAATGTTAATTACTGAAATCAAAATATTGCTTTGTTTAACGTGATTATCGTATCCATTTAATCCTCAATGCAAATTGTAAACACGTGCGAAACTATCTTTTTCGATTTATTACATAGGGCATATGCATGTAAAACCGACCTCTGCAAACAAAGTCATAACTTTATGTTTTGAAGAAAAAACGATGATTGAGGAGAAAACAATTCGTTTCATCGCCGTTGATAACGTGAACAAAGTAATATGTGTCAAACGAAACGGGTAGTTATCATACAAAAGATATAAATGATTTGCAAGTCCGTGTGCACTTTTTTGCCAGAAGTGAGTCCATTAAATAGTAATTTCGAAAAAGATGAACTACTGTGATTGTAATTGTTCCTACGTTTACATGTCTATGTTCGTGAACTCAAGATGCGTGAATTTTGTTGTAGTTGAATAAGTCTGAATAATAATTGGATAGCGTGAACAAAAAGCGAAGCAAATAAGCCGTACGTGTCGTAACAAACCGTTCGTGTCGCGCAATAATAGCACCGAGACAGATGGAATCTCGAGTCTAAATCAAATGATAGCTGGACTTATTTCGAACTGCAGGTATATGTATCGAATAAATATCTAAATGTAACAGCTAGACTAAGGTATACCTGTGACACAGAGCTCAACTGTTTTCACTGTGCTTCTCCTGATTTAATTAAGTTGATGGATTGCAGAAAATATCTTCGGACATATTTAGATGGAAGAATACATCCATTTATAAACCTGATATCACTGACTTGTTCTAGTTAGATTAATCCTAAATTCATTTGATTTCTAGTATATTTTGGAAAACAAATCCAAAAAACAACAACGAACGTCACCCTGTAATTATGCGACTACAAATGTTTAACATAAATATTTGTAAAATACATATAAAGCGACAAAAAGCAAAAAAAAAAAAAATCTGCACGAAAATTACATTGTTTTCTTTACTGTCTACTTAAAAAATAAAGTTATTTCTATGTAAGTTGTGTTAAATTTATATGTAACAATCTTCGGATGATAAATCTTTAAATATTTAAAATGCGTGAAGATATTGTGTACGAAAACATCAGGGCCAATATGCCTGTAGATAAACAAACACTACTGGTCTTTTTAGTTTCCGACACGCAATTATCTAGAGACAACATCATTGGTGATGTGGTTTCACCACACTAGGCATTTTTTATCCGATATCGGATACATGAACCAGGGAAATTCGTGTTCATACATATTTGGACAATGACAATTTCTCTTATTGAATGAAGCCGTTTCATGTTATATGTTAATAACGATGTAAGCTTACCAGAAGCGAAGGGTAACAGTATGTAAATGGTTCAGCCAGAGACATCTAGTGTACGCCATAATTATTGTTTTGTTACTCTGTTTGCCAGCGGTGTGTTTTTCTGACATAATATATTATTTGACAGCTTGTAAACAACAATGCGATCTATTGTACTCGTACACATCTGGCATAATCATATTATAATCCTGTATCTGGCGAGTCCTATAAATGTCACAAGTGTATTGGCAAGTCCGATGTGAGTTTGCCATTTGTGCAAGAATGAAAATGTGTAACTGTGTTCTACACAACAATTAAACATATTAAAACTATTGTCGAACTATTCTTAAAAAATTATTATGTACTTAATGCATGTCAAATATACGTTATAATGTAAAGTAAGCGTATGAGATAGCGCGCAGACATTATTTAATTAAACAACGAAAGTTGTTAGATGTACAATAATACCTGTCGGACAAGTTTATATTCCCGCTCGCTTTCATGATGTTAATTGGTCAAACTATAAATTGTGATGTCTCAAGAATATTATATTTATTATATTATTTGTTTGTAAAATAGTATTGTACATGCGTATATATTACCATTGAGAACGAAAAAAAAGAAGAAAAAAAGGGACATTTTTCGATAAAGCAACAAACGGGAACAAATAGTAACTGTCGGTATTTGATCATGATTTAAAACAATTGTAGAAAATGTACCAATTATTGATTTAACTAAGTTTTGTTAAAATTATATATCGATCAAGAACCATAACTCTTTTATTTAGGGCGGGGTTAATTTACCAATATAGAATGAGATATCATAATGCCCATACACATTTTGAACGGACCGACAGACACACTTACGAAACAGTTCGACCAATCGACAAACAGCAATACAAACTACCAAATATATCATTGACGGACAACATTTCCTTACCATAGTGGTAAATGATAATCTATTTTATTTATTCAGGCAAAAATGTTGATTTACAACCCAATCTTAACACATATGTTTGGTTTCTAATTAATCCCTAAAATAAGTAAATAAGTATAACAGAGGTCATATTCTCGGTAACATTCAAGGCCCAACCAAACTAAAATATTTTTTTGAAAATAATTATTATAATTATAACGGAAGTATTTTGTTATTCAAGAGAAAATGAAAATAAAGCTTTTCTATTGAAACTATAATCCCAATAAAATAAATTGCTATTTACTTCGAAGAATATTTAAATGTTTCACAACTAATTGCTGTTCTGCAGCTTATACATTATTTTAGTGTCTTACCATTTAATGTTAACAACTATATTGAGTATTGCAAAGAAAATTATCGTTTACATGTACTGCATCTGCTTCATTCTTACAGGAATATGTGATGTCATAAAAAAACAGCTTTGGCCTACTTGACAACAGTAAATTCAAGATGTAACCTTAAGCGTGTTGTGTCCTCAATGGCCTGAACGACAAAGAAGAAATACTAGTAATTAACTTCTTGCTAGTTCATGATTTGCTATGTAATAATGGTTCTTGGAGAGTAATTGCTCTTTTTTCCATTATAAACGGCGTTCATTAGCGATCGAGCACTCTACTGACAAACAAAAATACTTTCCATGTTCCATGTATAGCAACATGATATCCGACTGTTATAAAACAGGTTGTTAAAATATTTGCGTAAAAAACCTCTCCGAACTGGGGCATACATATGTTCAGGAAGAATTTAAGATTTTTTATTATATTTTTTTAGAATTTAGAATTTAAGATGTTTTAACTTTTGATAGCTTGCAAGCGTTTTTTTTTATTTGAAAACATCACTATGTCGACTATACAACTAAACGAAAAACAATATAGTATTTAAACAATGACAACACAATTACATGGATGTAATGGACTATTGATAATCGTAAATAAGTGTTTGTATGATAGCACAAAATTTTATAATATATTCATATTCAAAGCAGAATATAATGGGGGCTCTAAATAGCACTTACACGACAAAAAGGCGCCAACATGGCAAACATAACATGTGCGCACTCGTTGTTGTTCTGCTAGGAGGTATATTCGTTGTTGTAACGTGTTGTTGAATGGCGTTCTTCAAATCCGCCAAAACGCCAACACAAAATAACTCATATACACACTTATGATTTAACCCAACATTTAGTATCTAACACTCTTGGCCAATATGTATTGCCTTTTGATTGGAAGTCGAATGTTCGACTTTATACGAAAATGTGTTTGGTATGGGTTGCAACGCAACAGATAGTTAAAGAAGAGAACCGATTGTCCTCATACCAAAAGACATTTTGAAATATATAAATATAAAAATCATATAGAAATTGGAGCGAGGATATTCATCAGTCACATTTCTTAATAACTTAACAATAGCTGCATTTTAATCACGATAATGACAATATTTTAAACCAACACACCATTTGCTGAACTTCCGCTGACGGTCAAACGTAAAGTATTTATTTCCCACGAATGAATATGTAAGTCTGTATCGTACGGGTTATCATTCAGTGAAAAGAGTTATCACAACCGTGCTAATAAAATGTTTTTACTTGTTTGATTTTACCCAGAATAAACGTAGTTTGTGTTCGACTGATTAGTACAAGAAAGTAAAATTATCTTTTTTCAGGCACACTAATGATTGTTTATGAAGTCCAAAGCTAAAGGAAGTTCAGTTGAAAGTAATTTGAATTCTGTATTAGTCTGGCTTCTCACATATACTTATATTCGGTTCATTACGTTCGAATCTTCAAAAGCATTAGCTTTCACATTTAATATTAATCAATTGATAATTTTAATTTACTTCATTATTTGTCTTTCTATTAAGTTGGCTTTTTTGCACTGCTTTCNAAAAAAAAAAAATGATCAAGTTTCTATTGATTAGAATAGATCTCAATTTTGTTTTATTTATTCAATAACATCTAACAAAGCATATAACTATAATTTATATGATTTGATTTTGTTCTTCCCATTTGAAATATTATAAAGAGTTATATTCAATTAGTTTTTTCCAAAGCGGTGGACTTTTCGCGCAAAAAAATCCCAATCCTAAAATTGCATTATTTTTCAAAATGGCCAGGGAAAGGGCCTGAAGTCAACTTATCCCTTCATCCACTGCCTGCGTGGAAAGACTGTTTAGCCTAATGAACAGTCTCTGCACACCATCCAGGAACAAACTCATGGAGGGAACAATGGATAGCCTGCTGAGACTGTGCATGAAGGCTGAACTGTCTGAAACTGATGTTGAAAAGATCATTGATATATTTTAGAAAAAGGACAGAGACATGCAGCTGTGAATATTGCATTCATACATACATGTGTATTCATATAATGAATATCATAACATATAACTATGCATTTTTAATTTTTCCCTTTTCCTAAAAAAAACGACGCGTTTTTTCCCCTTTGGACGGACCCTGCCACCAATCCCCTATTGGTGAAAAGAAACACTGCACTCAAATACTGGTATGCTTTGAAGTTTGATAAAGGTACGTTTCGTTTTCTTCCTGCACTTGATGAAGCTTTTAAACCTTTATTGGACAATACAACATAATGATTGACACATTTATCTAACTACTTACCTGTGTACACTGTCCTTGTGAGCCTGTTCGGCCAAGGATTTTCACAACCTGAAAATGAACACGATAATTGCTTAATAAATGGGGCCCGTAATAAATGAATGTTATTAAATAACATGTCGCGAAATTTCATTACATGTCCAAAAAGGTAAGACGGAATAACAGCATTCTATATATTCAATAAACAACTTACTTATGTAACATCAGACACAATAAACATCAACAGATAAATGAATTATACTTCGCCTGAATGCTTACTTTAGCCAATTTAATAGGTTGAAGTTTATCCATGGCGAATATTTACTGGAAAAGGAAGTTCAACGGGGCTTACACGAGGACATCGATTAAAGGCTACATTGTAGTAAATTATCAAGCTCGATGAAGGCGATTGTGCAACTACGCTTCCCTCGTAAAGCTGAACATTACTTAGAGCTGGCATCGTGGGCTGTTAAATTTTGATTATAAATGTTTAATTGACTTAGACTGCTGTGCCTCTTTGTTTATTTTGCAATAGATTTCTTGCCATAAATAAAGAGCCGCATTGTATTATAAGGTGCTGCAGGTGAAAATGGTGAAACGTCTTTATGACTGACCAGCCTGCAACATGCCAATTGCGCGGTTGCGCTCCTGAATATTCATACGAGCCAAATTGGTTTTTGAATTTATTTTTTGTTTTTCTGGTATAAGAACCCACCTACAATGATAAAATAAAAATAAAATTTAAATAATATCGCGTTTTACCATATCCCCGTGCAAAAAGTTGAAACCATACATACCCCACGTAGCATATATCAGTTATTATATATCATGAGCATGCACAAAGTGTGATCAGATGATCAATTTTAAATTAAAATCTTTACTCATAAATGAGATATTGATGACTTCATATATCGTTTACAGTAAAAAAAAAACACGATAAGAAAATATATAAAAAATAACTAATAAAACGCGCCTGTATATCATTGAATCGATCATCGCGCGGTTTTAATTGTGGAAGGGATTTAATAATCTATTCTCGGAACTTGTTACATTAATGCATATTTAACTCAAAGCCCATAAGGTATAATTGGTCTTGAAAGTTCAAGATGCACTGGTTTTGAGGAAATCGTGTTTCCAGCTGATCCCAAAGCCATACAAGTTGCGAATCAAAAACCCACCTTAGCTGATCAATATCAATAATCTAAAGACAACCCACTGAGGCAATTCGTAGGCTTGCATCCACTACCGGGACTTGAGGGGACTGGGGCCAGAGATGTTTGCAGCCGATATTAATAATATCAGTAATAGGAAAATTTTATTAACTACTAGTAAAAAAAACAATAGCCACCATTTCACATATTAAATCCTCTAACTATTTTTAAAAATGAGGACCGGAGTCATAACAACCGACTCCAAGGATATCATTTAACGCCTGTCGCAACATATTATGTGTCTACGCGCATTCTTTTGTGTCACAAGAAGATTTCAACACATGCATTTATTAATTTTCGTTACCTTGACAATTTAATTAACAGATAGTAAAAACTACTATAGTCACCATTTCCACGTGTTAAATCATCTACGAATGGGTAAGTCTGAAATTGATTTAAAGAACTATGAGAAGGAAAAACTTGATTCCTACTTTAATGTTGCTGTTTTTATACATGAATCCGATTTACTTAAACATATTCGTAGGAGTTACAAAGAAATGACATTATCAAGTAAAATATATAATGAGTGCTCACAATAATGAAGTGAACAGTAAACCTAAAAGGGCCAAACACATAGGCACTATAAAATGATTTTTATCTGAAAATACATAACCTATTTTCTATTTATATAACGATTTGTAAACGTTATTGTATGCCATTATTGTTTTGTTCAAATTCTGATTGTTAAAAGAAGTTGAAAACGTAAGCTTTTAAAAATGACAAAGTCCCTTAGATTTCAATCCAAGAAGTAATCTTTTTTGGCACCTTTGAGCCGGTGTTACCGATGTTAGCATAAGTGTTTTGTAACCTTTTGTTCTTTCTTTTGGAAATCAAGCCTGTCATATCTGCCAACATGGCTCCTAAAACGGGAAAGTTGCTAGCAAAATCGGATTTTCCTATGTATACTGTAAAATCTTTAGATGAACGACATTTTCTAGTTGCTGGTGGTGGTGGGCAAGCAAAGACCGGAGTAGCAAATTCAATTGTAAGCGCATGTTATTGTTGGCTGTCTCAAAAAGTTGACAGCTGTCTAAATGTTGACTGTGTTCTGATGAATTGGTCGTTGTCGGATCTTAAACGTACCCTGTGTATTCTTATGCATACTGCAATGTACCCCGGGTAAGAAAAATACGCTTAAGACACCCAGCCATACTCTTGGGGTGATCTTTAGTATATTTTCCATATATCAGTACCTGAGTCTACAATGACAAATCATGGTTGTCTCAATTAGTGGATGTCCGCTCAGGTATTACCAAACATGCCAGACATCCTGATCTTTGCGGAACAGTCCTGCTATTGGGCCCTTTGTCCTGGCATCCCAATATGACACAATGACACCCTATCCGCGATTTATCAGCAAATTATTNGGCTACAAAAAAATCCAATTGGCTAAAATGTTGGCTAAAGAAAATTTTGGGCCAGGGGGAGCCCTGAACTGCATTTGTATTTCATGGCCCAATCAAGTCCAACAATACTATTATCCTGTGTATTATACCACCTAAGGTTATAAAACCTATCAAAACACCGATTTTGTACATCAAACAAATTGAATGCTGACCAATACACATTGAGGTTTCACAAAAATTACATTTCGTTATCGACTGATTTTCAGGAAAAAAAATTGTACATATTGCATCAATCTACATTTAGAGTTAATTGACGATTGGTTGAATAAGAACAGCGCTAGATGCATCATCACGTTACACAATTTACATATGTTCAAGGGGATATCCCTGTACTGATTGGATGTCAAATCGAGGCATACGGGAAAACCCCCTTATATTAGTTTATTGAGTGTGTTTACTTCCGGAAAATGGAGAACTTTTGTGTTCCCGAAATTCTGAAACACATTTATCGTCAATATTGGGCAGAAATGTATAGTTTTTGTAAGTAATTTACTGGCTTCTGACAAAAGTATAGGTGGAATTATTGATCGTTTTAGGTGTCCCGCTTTTTGGTCAAATGTCCCAAGATTTTTTTATGGAATGTCCCAGTTAAGACCTGAACAATTCTGGCATGTATGGTATTACATAAAAGTACCCTGGTTACTCTTAAGAATACAACAATATACCCGAGGTACACATTTTGTTTTACGTGTACTCGGATATACTCTGGTGTACTTTTTAGTATATTTTCCGTACCCCCGGTACTTTTTAGTAAACAGTTTACTTAAGAGCACCCATGGTACTTTAAAGTAGTACCTGAGCCTACAATTAACAATCTAAGTGTACTTATATAGGTTAAGCAGTTTAATCAGGAAGTACATGTGCATAACATTGCATTTAGGCTAGTTTTTCAAAATTGATTTCAGATAAGTTTTCAATGAACTTAAAAAATCCTGGTTATGAGATTGAGGTATTTAGATACAGGTGGGTGGCATCAAACATAAATGAGGTCAGATGTATCACGCAGCTTTTGTTTAGTATTAAGCTTTATTGAATAAGTCTTCTGTCAACCTTTAAAGATGCTGGCCCCATTATTATATAATCCACTATGATTGACAAATAGCAATTTTAATCAAATATTGGAGTGGTTATCAATTAAAATGTAGAACGATTTTGTTGCAGATAGAAATTACAAAAATGAATTACCATAATTTCCTTCTGCAACAAAATACACGTCAACCATTTGTTTGTAAGCCAACTGTTTCTGAGTGCGTTTACTATAAATCAGGAACATTTGCAATAAACTGCATATTCACACCACTGCACATTTGCAGCAAACCGAACATTCTTGGCAAACTACCGGTACACATTTTGTAACAAAGGTTGGAAAACTTGTCCAAATGTTCATGAAACCATGAGATACATGTTTCGTATTCGATAGGAAATCTATGAACTAAGAGCAACTGAAGATGGGTACATAGCAAGCAGTGTGTGCCGACACGATGTGGGTCCGCAGGCCCCCATGAACAGTGCTTGCGCCTTTGACGGACGAAACCACTTGCTAGCTGCAGGCATGGATGATGAATGCCATTTGTTCTCTTTAAAATATAAAGTCATCAGCCCTTCTAAGAAAGGTACTGTGCAAAATTTACGTTTGAACACTTTATGAATTTATCTTATCAAATGGCTTTGATTTCCTAGATAGGTCATTAACTTTAATTGTATAAATTGGAATTCCTGATCACCGGATCGGTCTGTAAGGTTATTATAGGTTCTGAACGTGATTTAAAGGTTAAAAAAGTCCATAAATGACTTTATAACTGCTTAACAGTAAACGACAAAGTAATCAAAATGTTGACGTTAGAGAAATGTTAATGTACAGTTTTTAATATTAACCATATTGTTGTGTACAGTCTTCAAACTTTGGTTTTTTTCTACAGGTGTTATTTCAGATCAGAAAGCACCAACAGACACATTAAAAAGAAGGAATAAAACTGATGATAAAAGTGAGACACAACCCAATGGTACAGACACAAACACTGACTCTGATATTGCCAAGCATATATCATTTGAAGTTCTTAATTTACGGACAGTAACAACTGATTTTTTGAAAGGCGGAGGTTTTCAGAAGTGTGTTCAATTTAGTCCAGACAGAAGCATTCTGGCCACAGGTGGTGGTGATGGACATCTCAGGGTTTGGAAGGTACAGGAGCTGTTTTTATTGAGATTTTTAACATATTATGAAGTTTGACAGGGGCTTATTAAAGGGACTGTAAACCCCGAATGACGAAAAAAGAAAAGTTCTAAAATACCGTATTTTTTTACAATTATTAGTTTATATTGATTAAAATATCACGACTGGTATATAACAGTTGTTGTGTTGGTTGGTTGGTCCATCTGCATAAAATGTTGTAATCTACTTCTTCCACAGTTAGTAATTGATTTAATTGAAACTTAAAATATGTCGTCACAATTAAATGTAGATGTGCAAGACACAATTTTCATTGGCAGTGATCTACATGTTCCTGAGTTATGTGTCCTTGAACTGAGCTATTTTTAGCTCGACTATTATATATGAAATATATATAGTGGAGCTATCTTACTCACCCCGGCATGAGCGTGAGCGTTGGAATGTTAAAGTTTGCGTACCACCACAAATATTTTCTATGTCCCTTCACATATTGCTTTTATATTTTGCATACTTCTTCACGAACATGACCCCAATCTATAAACAAGAGCAGACATCTGTAACAAGCATTTTGTAAGAATTATGGCCCTTTTTCCACTTAGAATATGCATATTATTGATAAATCCATGTCAAAGTTTGCGTACCACCTCAAATATTTTCTATGTCCCTTGAGATATTGCTTTCATATTTTGCATACTACTTTACCAACATGACCCAAATCTATAAACAAGAGCAGACAACTGTAACAAGCATTTTGTAAGAATTATGGCCCTTTTTNTGATGTCTCAAGAATATTATATTTATTATATTATTTGTTTGTAAAATAGTATTGTACATGCGTATATATTACCATTGAGAACGAAAAAAAAGAAGAAAAAAAGGGACATTTTTCGATAAAGCAACAAACGGGAACAAATAGTAACTGTCGGTATTTGATCATGATTTAAAACAATTGTAGAAAATGTACCAATTATTGATTTAACTAAGTTTTGTTAAAATTATATATCGATCAAGAACCATAACTCTTTTATTTAGGGCGGGGTTAATTTACCAATATAGAATGAGATATCATAATGCCCATACACATTTTGAACGGACCGACAGACACACTTACGAAACAGTTCGACCAATCGACAAACAGCAATACAAACTACCAAATATATCATTGACGGACAACATTTCCTTACCATAGTGGTAAATGATAATCTATTTTATTTATTCAGGCAAAAATGTTGATTTACAACCCAATCTTAACACATATGTTTGGTTTCTAATTAATCCCTAAAATAAGTAAATAAGTATAACAGAGGTCATATTCTCGGTAACATTCAAGGCCCAACCAAACTAAAATATTTTTTTGAAAATAATTATTATAATTATAACGGAAGTATTTTGTTATTCAAGAGAAAATGAAAATAAAGCTTTTCTATTGAAACTATAATCCCAATAAAATAAATTGCTATTTACTTCGAAGAATATTTAAATGTTTCACAACTAATTGCTGTTCTGCAGCTTATACATTATTTTAGTGTCTTACCATTTAATGTTAACAACTATATTGAGTATTGCAAAGAAAATTATCGTTTACATGTACTGCATCTGCTTCATTCTTACAGGAATATGTGATGTCATAAAAAAACAGCTTTGGCCTACTTGACAACAGTAAATTCAAGATGTAACCTTAAGCGTGTTGTGTCCTCAATGGCCTGAACGACAAAGAAGAAATACTAGTAATTAACTTCTTGCTAGTTCATGATTTGCTATGTAATAATGGTTCTTGGAGAGTAATTGCTCTTTTTTCCATTATAAACGGCGTTCATTAGCGATCGAGCACTCTACTGACAAACAAAAATACTTTCCATGTTCCATGTATAGCAACATGATATCCGACTGTTATAAAACAGGTTGTTAAAATATTTGCGTAAAAAACCTCTCCGAACTGGGGCATACATATGTTCAGGAAGAATTTAAGATTTTTTATTATATTTTTTTAGAATTTAGAATTTAAGATGTTTTAACTTTTGATAGCTTGCAAGCGTTTTTTTTTATTTGAAAACATCACTATGTCGACTATACAACTAAACGAAAAACAATATAGTATTTAAACAATGACAACACAATTACATGGATGTAATGGACTATTGATAATCGTAAATAAGTGTTTGTATGATAGCACAAAATTTTATAATATATTCATATTCAAAGCAGAATATAATGGGGGCTCTAAATAGCACTTACACGACAAAAAGGCGCCAACATGGCAAACATAACATGTGCGCACTCGTTGTTGTTCTGCTAGGAGGTATATTCGTTGTTGTAACGTGTTGTTGAATGGCGTTCTTCAAATCCGCCAAAACGCCAACACAAAATAACTCATATACACACTTATGATTTAACCCAACATTTAGTATCTAACACTCTTGGCCAATATGTATTGCCTTTTGATTGGAAGTCGAATGTTCGACTTTATACGAAAATGTGTTTGGTATGGGTTGCAACGCAACAGATAGTTAAAGAAGAGAACCGATTGTCCTCATACCAAAAGACATTTTGAAATATATAAATATAAAAATCATATAGAAATTGGAGCGAGGATATTCATCAGTCACATTTCTTAATAACTTAACAATAGCTGCATTTTAATCACGATAATGACAATATTTTAAACCAACACACCATTTGCTGAACTTCCGCTGACGGTCAAACGTAAAGTATTTATTTCCCACGAATGAATATGTAAGTCTGTATCGTACGGGTTATCATTCAGTGAAAAGAGTTATCACAACCGTGCTAATAAAATGTTTTTACTTGTTTGATTTTACCCAGAATAAACGTAGTTTGTGTTCGACTGATTAGTACAAGAAAGTAAAATTATCTTTTTTCAGGCACACTAATGATTGTTTATGAAGTCCAAAGCTAAAGGAAGTTCAGTTGAAAGTAATTTGAATTCTGTATTAGTCTGGCTTCTCACATATACTTATATTCGGTTCATTACGTTCGAATCTTCAAAAGCATTAGCTTTCACATTTAATATTAATCAATTGATAATTTTAATTTACTTCATTATTTGTCTTTCTATTAAGTTGGCTTTTTTGCACTGCTTTCTTTCGGTTTAGTTGGATTCTTCGCCGTTTGCATCAGTGTTTCAGTCATATGGCGCTCAGTCTACCAACTCATACTTTTCTGGGTAAGCTGGTTTAAAGGTACTAGATGTACATACTTATTTTAGTAACTAAAACTGCCTACTTCAGTCAGAGATAGCGGAAGATAAGAAAGGATAATCAGCAGAAAATAGTTCATGACCAATCCCCTCCCACGTTATGTTGACGGGCGAGGATATCCCCATGCTGATAAAATATTATATTCGCTAATGCCAGTCTAAACTCTTACTAAGCATACAACAACGCATTTTCTATGTCAATACTATTATAATATAATCTTGTTGGCAGAAGTGACAAGATATCGAGAGAGGGGCAGGTAGTACCATCCTCTTTTTACAGCGACAGGTCATGTAACTAAACGCCTAGCAATATTAGCAAATATCTTACCCATATATTCACCACGCATAACGTTAGTTTGTAGCTTATGTATTTAGAGTTGTAATTGCTTTGTAATCATGTGGCTCAGCAAATCAATATGATAAATGTTCACCAATTCAAAATGCTTACATATACATTACAACATATCAATAAACATGTAACAAAATAATTCAATAATCAACATAATTATATATAATTCTTGTTCAGTGTTGCATGGCGATACATTTCCTTAGCAAAGCGTAGCGACTTTATTATTCTCGCCGAGAAAATAAACATATCTGTATGCATCACTTATCTGGTATTCATTATTTTCGGTGAATTTTATACCGCGGGCTGTAATTTAGTCTATGTATACCAATAAACACCAAAATCCAATAGCAGATCTTAAAGGCACGAGATTTGAATTTGTTGTTTCGTTACAATCGTAATATTAATTATGTATTGATTTAAGTAGTATTCATTTTATAGTGCTGCTTACAAAACTCTTATATAAACAAGCCAGTCAGATGAACTTTAACCATTTTACATTCAATGCCTGCACCACTGTTTCAAGAGTTGTGATGACAACGAGTGTTTTGAGATAAAACACAACTTACATGGTCCGAATTCGTCCCCGAGAATTTTTCTTAATGGACATCCCAACATGACGAGTGCATGAGTCTTATAAAGACATAAAATCAGTGCCGCTCTTATATCGCACATGAACAATAACTAAAAAATAATGTGTAAAAAAAATCTGATTGTTATAGGTTAAGTTATTCCAAATTGTTACAAGCGTATGAATTGAACTAAATTTCAAAATATTTAAGTTTATCGGTAAAAAAAGCAGCATGTTACAATCTTAATCTCGGTTATTAAAGTGTTTCAGCTAACGCACTCATGTGAACTTCCCTACATGCACATACCTTGGTTTTATTAGACAATTTACAAAGCTTATTAATTTCTTTCGTGAATAAAAGAGGCCGCCTGTTCGCTGCTACGTGCTACGTGCTTTAAGAACATTTATCATAAAGAAAACGCTGACAAACACCTACACAGAACTAGTATATTGATATATTTTGGCCATTACTTAACTTATTTAAGTTTTAATGCGAGCAAATCGGCATCACGTTATTTAAAGGGACTGTAAACCACGAATGACGAAAAAGAAAAGTTCTAAAATACCGTATTTTTTTTTAAATTATTTGTTTATATCGATTAAAATATCACGACTGGTATACAACATTACTTGAAAAAAGTTGTTTTTATATTTTTACTTTATTTTTGTATTTATTTATTTTTACTGGGTATGCATACCAGGTAGTGAATTGTATATATTTTATATATAAAATGATCAATCTACTTGCGTTATTTATAGTGTGTATATCGTTATGTCACCTAAGTTCGCGATGTACTTTTAATTTCACATCGCGGAATTTTATTACCGAATATACTGAACATATGAACTTTTTTCAAGTAATGTAATATACCAGTCGTGATATTTTTATTCTATATAAACTAATAATTGTAAAAAAATACGGTATTTTAGAACTTTTTCTTTTTTCGTCATTCTTGGTTTACAGTCCCTTTAAGGTAAATATTATTATTGAATGCAGTTGAACAATACAAAAATTAGTCAACGCATGAAAAACTTAGTCAAATCAGTCCATATAATTGCATGTAGTTTTGAACAACCCATTTATATGCTTATATGCATCATCATACTGTGTGTCCATAATTCTATAGCAATATTATATTTCGTAGCCTCACACGCAATAGCATTGAAATCGTTCTAGAAACAAGTCAGAAAAATGTTAAAAAGGTCATTACGGGGCAAACGGCATGACGGTCATATTTTATGACAGCATTTAAGCAAGAGTCGATAATTATAAAGATTGTGCCAGGAATCGGGATCAAGAAGTATCATTAACACGCCGAAGTCAACACATATTCGGCATAATTATCCAGCAAATGTGGTACAATGGTACAAACTCCTATATTTAATTATGTTCCATTATACAAAAGACATATACGCGAATTCCATGAATATTGGCGAAACACTATAATACATTGCTCAATTTTCGCGTGTTGATGGCGTCATCAATTCGTTATCCGTTTTAGAGAGCGTATTGAGTTTTACATGTGTCAGAACAAATAATGGCATAAACAAAACTATTACACACAATTACGACCACCAGTTTTCACTCGAATGTTGAACTATTCGCTGTATTTAGAGTTTGGGTTGCTTTAAGATGTTGAGATTGAACGAACAATTCCATAAATGTCATGAAGACATGATTTTTAGAATACTATCATTAATTAGTTTAATGAGAAAAAGCATTACACAGCATACTTATGCCAGGGTTGCAAGGATCACTAATTCTTTGTACTATACAATTTGTTTCCTGCAGTTATAGTTATTGCAATTAATATAAAACATAACATATATTACGCCCGCAAATACACTGGCTATTGAACCATTTTGTTCGATACACCACTGCTTTGTCGTTATTTGCCAGGTGACAAACGAGCAGATCTTTAAGCCAAAATCTCTTACAATCACTTTTTCTAAAGCTTCGCAAATCATGAAAATACTGTAAACAGTTAAACTGTTATTTAAGAATGCCCACATTTGCGTGCATAAGTCCACTCAAAATTATAATATGTCGCCTACATTTGATGCGTGTCTAACATTGCACGCAGTAGGAACGGTATTACAAATAAACTAGGTTCAGCATAATTGTACTACGTATCCACAATTAGAAATCAATATTAAGTCTAAGAAAGTCTTTACATCCAATCGCAAAAAAAAACAACTTAAGAAACAACAATTCAACGAAATGTTTACGGGAAATAAGTACGGGGCCAACGGCATAATGAACCTATTTCAAGCTTAAAGTTAAGCCAGTAGATAATTATAACTCTTTTCTACGATATCTGGATCACAAATCATAATTATCATTAGGCAACAGTCACCTATATTCTATGACATCGGAGACTCATTTTTACGCCAGTTGCTAAAAAACGCATAATGTCTGTAGCAATACCAGGAGCATTTACTTGCACGCAGGGCATGCTTTCGTCTGGTCTTGACCAAGTCGACTTATGGAAACGCATGTGTTTTCAAATGGCCTTTATATAAACTGCTTTCAGTATAAAACTACGGTTCGTGCTTACAGATGATTTCTTCTATTTACGCGATAAAAAAACACTTCGTCCAATCATTACCTTTAAGGACTACAGGACAATGATAGACTAATATCAACGCTATTGACACCGGATTATGTTTGTATTTTTAATTCGAGGTTTAGAAACACTAAACAAATTCAGGCCAAAGAATGTTCCCACATTATAGCTAGAAAACTTGTGTGATCACTTTGGTAGATACACAGGTATGAATAACAGAAGGCCATAAAACAGGTATTTAAATAGAATAAGTACTCTCTGTTTCTTGTTATGCATGTTAAGTTGTGTAAAGGAAACCATTAGCTAGTGGTGTGGAATGTAATGTTTGACATATTAGTAGTGGACTTTAATAAAGAACATCATAAGATTTCGTTTGAGTATCCGTGTGTCTATGTATTTGTTTCAGGAAGTAAACAATAAAATAACTATAAAGATTTCTAACCCTTATACCCCACATTTAATTGAAGTGTGTCTATTTCAAAGTTTAATGTTCGGCCGCCACAATTGCGGTGTGTTTATTTTTAGATGAAATAAGCAGACTGGTCATTTATGACTATTCAAGCTGATAAAGGCGGCTGATTGTTTATAAATAAGATACGTGTGCTTCTAGACGGTGTTTGGACGTATTTATATCATATTTCTTTTCATTTCATTAGTTTACTTGATGCTTAACCGTTTGTCCTTTGTCAAATGAATGAATTATTGATTTTTTGTGCATTGAATGGGTCTTCGCTTGTTATCACGAAATGAGTTTCATATTATAACTGAACATATGCGATATGCTAAAACACGACTAGAATTGGTGTCTAGCCTGGAAATGTTATTCTTATTCTATGCAAAGGCATGATTGACAATTACTTTGTAATCACGCAAACAGTTCAATGTTTATGTCAATGCATACCAATACATTGTTTCCCTTAATAAAACACACAATAAAATGTGTGTTTTTTTTAACAAAAGGGAGACAATAAGCAAATTTCCAGGATGCTGTTCTGTATAAGTCATTATATATATAGTACTGTGACGGTATTATTATCATGAAGTCATACAACCGATATTAACAGTTTTATGAGGGCCTCATCTTGTGCGCCTTTATATAGAGTTTTATTATAGTTTCATAAGCTCCCATCATGATAAAATACGAGACATATTATTATTATGCGTGTGTTGGATATTTTGCAAACGAGAACGTTTTCCTGGAAAGAATCATAGACTGCTTTGCAATAGTGACTACAATTCAACATTCGAGTGAAAACTGGTGGTCGTTATTGTGTGTAATAGTTTTGTTTATGCCATTATTTGTTCTGACACATGTAAAACTCAATACGCTCTCTAAAACGGATAACGAATTGATGACGCCATCAACACGCGAAGTTTGAACAATGTATTATAGTGTTTCGCCAATATTCATGGAATTCGCGTATATATCTTTTGTATAATGGAACATAATTAAATATTGGAGTTTGGACCATTTTAGAACATTTGCTGGATAATTATGCCGAATATGTGTTGACTTTGGCGTGTTAATGATACTTCTTGATCCCGATTCCTGGCACAATCTTTATAATTATCGACTCTTGCTTAACTGCTATCATAAAATATGACCGTCGTGCCGTTGGCCCCGTAATGACCTCTTTAACATGTTGATGACTTGTTTCTAGAACGAATTCAATGCTATTGCGTGTGAGG
Source organism: Dreissena rostriformis (assembly GCA_007657795.1). Taxonomy (NCBI): domain Eukaryota; kingdom Metazoa; phylum Mollusca; class Bivalvia; order Myida; family Dreissenidae; genus Dreissena; species Dreissena rostriformis. The sequence goes on along the minus strand of VMBQ01007451.1, from coordinate 22,076 downwards.
CTACGAAATATAATATTGCTATATAATTCTGGACACACAGTATGATAATGCATATAAGCAAATAAATGGGTTGTTCAAAACTACAGGCAATTATATGGACTGATTTGACAAAGTTTTTCATGCGTTAACTAATTTTCTATTGTTCAACTGAATTCAATAATAATATTTACCTTAAAGGGACTGTAAACCACGAATGACGAAAAAAGAAAAGTTCTAAAATACCGTATTTTTTTACAATTATTAGTTTGATTAAAATAGCACGACTGGTATATTAAATTACTTGTTAAAAGTTCATATTTTCAGTATATTCGGAAATAAAATTCCGCGATGTGAAATTGAAAGTACATCGCGAAAATAGGTGACATAACGATATACACACTATAAATAACGCAAGTAGATTGATCGTTTTATATATAAAATATATACAATTCACAACGCATGCATTATTTGCATTCCTGGGTTTACCACGTGACGATGATGATCAATCTACTTGCGTTATTTATAGTTAACTGGTTATTACCTGGTATGCATACCCAGTAAAAATAAATAAATACAAAAATAAAGTAAAAATGAAAAACAAAACTTTTTTCAAGTAATGTTGTATACCAGTCGTGATATTTTATCAATATAAACTAATAATTGTAAAAAATACGGTATTTTAGAACTTTTCTTTTTCGTCATTCGTGGTTTACAGTCCCTTTAAATAACGTGATGCCGATTTGCTCGCATAAAATCTTATATAAGTTAAGTTATGACCAAAATATACTAATATACTAGTTCTGTGTAGGTGTTTGTCAGCGTTTCCTCCATGATAAATGTTCCTAAAACACGTAGCACGTTGCAGCAAACTGGCGGCCTCTTTTATTCACGAAAGAAATTAATAAGCTTTGTAAATTGTCTAATAAAACCAAGGTATGTGCGTGTAGGGAAGTTCACATGAGTGCGTTCGCTGAAACACTTTAATAACCGAGATTAAGATTGTAACATGCTGCTTTTTTACCGATAAACTGAAATATTTTGAAATTTAGTTCAATTCATACGCTTGTAACAATTTGGAATAACTTTACCTATGACAATCCGATTTATTTTACAAATTATTTTTTAGTTATTGTTCATGTGCGATATAAGAGCGGCACTGATTTTATTTCTATATACGACTCATGCACTCGTCATGTTAGGATGACCATTAAGAAAAATTCTCGGGGAAGAATTCGGACCATGTAAGTTGTGTTTTTTCTCAAAACACTCGCTTGAAACAGTGGATTTTAAATTACTCGTCTTCATAATACGATATGAAACGACCAAAAATTACCCTATCCAAATGCCCGCAGGCATTGAATGTAAAATGGTTAAAGTTCATCTGACTGGCCTGTTTATATAAGAGTTTTGTAAGCAGCACTAGCAAATGAATATACTTAAATCAATACATAATTAATCTCGTGCCTTTAAGATCTGCGACTGGATTTTGGTGTTTATTGGTATACATAGACTAAATTACAGCCCGCGGTATAAAATTCACCGAAAATAATGGATACCAGATAAGTGATGCATACAAATATGTTTATTTTCTCGGCAAGAATAATAAAGTCGCTAAGCTTTGCTAAGGAAATGTAACGCCATGCAACACTGAACAAGAATTATCTATAATTATGTTGATTATTGAATTATGTTGTTACTTGTTTATTGATATGTTGTTATTTAAGCGTTTTGAATTGATGAACATATATCATATTGATGTGCTGAGCCACATGATTACAAAGCAATGACAACTCTAAATACAGAAGCTACAAACTAACGTTATGCGTGGTAAATATATGGGTAAAATATTTGCTAATATTGCTGAATGTTTAGGTACATGACCTGTCGCTGTGAAAAAAGAGGATGGTACTACCTGCCCCTCTCTCTAGATCTTGTCACTTCTGCCATCAAGATTATACTATAATAGTATTGACATAGAAAATGCGTTGTTGTATGCTTTGTAAGAGTTTAGACTGGCATTAGAGAATATAATATTTTATCAGCATGGGGATATCCCGGCCCGTCAACATAACGTGGGAGGGGAATGGTCATGAACTATTTTCTGCTGATTATCGTTTCTTATCTTCCGCTATCTCTGACTGAAGTAGGCAGTTTTAGTTACTGACATAAGTATGTACATCTAGTACCTTTAAACCAGCTTACCCAGAAAAGTATGAGTTGAAAGACTGAGCGCCATATGACTGAAACACTGATGCAAACGGCGAAGAATCCAACTAAACCGAAAGAAAGCAGTGCAAAAAAGCCAACTTAATAGAAAGACATATAATGAAGTTAATTAAAATTATCAATTGATTAAGATTAAATGTGAAAGCTTATGCTTTTAAAGATTCGACCGTAATGAACTGATTATAAGTATATGTGAGAAGACAGACTAATACAGAATTCAAATTACTTTCAACTGANCCCCTCCCCCCCCCCAAAAAAAAAGAGTTTTATTTTAAACATGGTAAATAAAACACATTTTTTTATTATTTTTGTTTGAAAGACCGTCCAACCATCCCACCCAAGCCATTGCTTTCAAACTTGAAATATAATCTTATTAGTTTGTTTTATGTCTTTACAATTGTTCAATAGATTGGGAAAAATATACCTTAACTCAAAATCGTCTATAATGTACCACTTCTTTAAAACATAAGCGATCAATATGTTTCAATTATGGTCCTCTTCCAGTTAGAAAAAAACTAGATAACCTTGATTTTATTGAATATGAACAATTTCCCCACGATGGCTTACTTTATACTGTCAAGCACTTGAATTGTCGAGCGCGCTGTCTTCTGACAGCTCTTGTTTATTACATTATTGCAAGTTATATATGACCGGGTTGCAAACTAATACGGTAAGCACAGAATACTTTTTGTAATCGCGTTTTGTTTTTTATAACATTAATGCAAGTTATATTATTTAAAATGTAATGCACCTCTGATACCTAACCTATGATTTTGCCTTCCGATAGTAGGTAGGCAACACATCAGAAATCAGTGTATTACTCTTTTTCCTTATCAGAACCAACATCTTTGTCAAGTTATTAAAGACCGATCCTTTAACGATTGTCGCATATTCTAATATTTTTAAAGCCAAATGCTTAAAGGAAAGGCAAACTTTGACAACATACTGATGTATACTAATATGTTTTGGTTTAATTATGTTTCTCTTACGTACATGGGGAAATACTAAACATAATATTATCAGCATCGGCAACCACCGATGAATAATTTATTGATAAAACATCTATATATCATACATGGTTGTACACTATGTTTAGTAGTATCGTCATTAATCATCAATTATTTGATTACGCACAATAATGTCTTGTTCACTATGTCGATTTTTCTGTAAATACGTATCAATATTTAATATTTAATAGCATGAATATATGTATTCATCTGTGTGAGTATCTCAATGGACAAGCACAAACTTACACATCATTTAGTATAACCTCATTCTTTATGAGTATTAAATATGTGCACTTAATGTAAAAGGGCTAAACAACAAAGAAAAACGTATTAAAATGTTCAAATGGTTAGAAGAAAAGAATATAATATATGCCTACTTCAAGAAAGTCATTTAACAGACAGTGACATTCAAACATTAAAAAACGAATGGGATGGTGATATTTATCTCAGTGGTAATCACACAAACAAAGAAGGAATCACATTTCTAGTTAAAAATAACTAAAATATTAAGATCAGCAACTTTAAAGATATAATAACTGGAAGACTGGCGAGCATTGACATTACAATACACGAAACACAAATAACATTAATTAATGTGTACGGTCCTAACTTAGACGAAATTATTTTTTTACAAAACATAACATACCCTTATGAACGAAAATTCAGATAAAAGTATAATAATTGGCGGAGACTTCAATACCGTGATAAATCCAACATTAGACAAGAAAAATGGCAATTTAAATACACATCTGAAAAATAGGGCACTTTTGAATGATATAATTGAAAATTGTAAACTGTTAGATATTTGGCGTACACCAAATCCATCCGAGCGTAGATTTACATGGCATTCAAACACCAAACCAACTATATATTCCAGGCTAGACTACTTCCTTATATCAGAATCATTATGCAATATAATCGACAACTGTTGCATCAAACCAGGTTTTATGACCGATCACTCCATTGTTGCTCTTAAACTAAACAACATTCAACCCGAACGAGGACCGGGCTATTTCAAATTAAATAACAGCATTTTATTAGACGCACAATGTCAAGCCCAAATAAAAACAGGAAATAGCAAATACACTTCAAAACAACACAGATGCAAACCCAAATACTTTATGGGAGATTATAAAAGGCAACGTACGCAATACAACAATGAGGTACGCATCATTTAAACAGAAACAACACGCAAACTTGAAGAAAAAACACTACATGATATAGAAACATTAAAAAAACAACTGCATAACACAAATATAATCGACAAAGCCACTATTGAATGTGAAATCCTTTGTGAAAAAACATTGGAAGAGATTTATCATGAACAGCTAAATGGAATAATCTTAAGGGCAAAAGCAAAACACGTAGAACACAATGAAAAAAATACTAAGTATTTTGCAAACCTCGAAAAACGTAAAAGTGAACAAAAAACCATTCACAAACTTGTCATATACGACATTAAAGTAACCAACAGAACGCAAATTCTAGAAGAGCAACGATTATTTTATGAAAACCTCTATAAACAAAAGCGAAACTCAACCAACACAAACTTCAATACTCCTCAATCAACTTTAAATGATAACGAAACCACTCATGTGAAGGACTCCTTACAGAATATGAATGTGGGATAGCACTTAACGAAATGCAAAAGAATAAAAGTCCAGTATCAGATGGTATAACAATTGAATTATACATAATATTTTGGAATGAAATTAAATCATATTTAATCAATTCCCTTAACTACTCTTTCAATAATGGAAATCGTACTGTTCTGTTAAAACAAGTATATCCCTAAACCTGGAAAAAACCTAGAAACCTTATCAAATTGGCACCCCATAAGTTTATTAAACACTGACTATAAAATCGCAACAAAAAGCAGGTCAAATAGAATATAAAAAAATATTACCTTATATTATTTCAAGTTCACAATCCGGATTTATAAAAGGGCGATATATAGGCAAAAATGTATTATTTAAATAATACCAATACATCGGGTCTTATATTCTTCGCAGACTTTGAAAAAGCATTCGACTCACTTGATCATTCTTTTATGTTCACATGTTAAGAGACAATGAACTTTGGAGAAAATATGATAAAATGGGTGAAACTTTTTTATACTGACATTAACAGTCTTATTATAAACAATGGGTTCTTCTCCGAAAGTTTTAATATAGAAAGAGGTATAAGGCAGGGATGTCCACTCTCATCGTCGTTATTCATTATCTGTATAGAATTCCTATCGCATTATTTACAATCTAACCCAAATATAAATGGTATAGTTGTTAAACCAGGCAAAGAAATCAAACAGACATTATTCGCCGATGACGCAACCTATATATCCAATAATCCTAACTCCTTTAACAACTTGATAGAATCACTTACCCTGTTTGGAAACGTATCAGGACTAAAACTAAACAAATGTAAATGCACTGTGCTAAAATTAGGTAATTATAGGCATACAAACATTCATCTTAAAACGGAAATGAACTTCCATTGGACATCAAATGAAGCATCAACGTAAGGCATAACATTCACAAACAATGAAAATGAAACAATCTTGAAAAACATATTACCCAAACTACAAGAATTTAAAAACTGTCTTAAATCCTGGCAACACCGAAAACTAACCTTAATTAGAAAAATAACTGTATTAAAAACATTTGCACTACCGAAATTAATATACGTACTAACCGTTCTTCAAAACCCAGATAATAAAATAATTGATGATATAAAAACGTCTATTTTTGACTTCTTATGGGATGGAAAACCCGACAAAATTAAACGAGTACAATTAAAACAACCTGTAGAGCTTGGAGGTCTCCAACTGACTGACATTTATTCATTCATAAATTAAATAAAATCCAGTTGGGTCAAACGTATAATAGATACCACAAAAAAGAGCAAATGGGCATTGTTTTGTCAAAAAAGACTAGCCAAATATGGTGACTCTTTAATTGTTTAATGTAACATAAGTGAGTCTCTAATACTTGATATAGCAAAAGAAAAAATGTTTTTATCTAATATACTCTCATCATCGAGTCATGTCACAAATATGTTAGAAGAAAACAGCAATGGTAAAACAATTGTATGGAATAATAAAAAAATAAACGCAAATAATAACACCTTTTTATAAAGACTGGTTTGAAAAGAGTATTAAGTACGTCGATCAACTGTTTGAGTACCGAATAAACAGGGTTTTTTTCCTTTGACAATATATCCTACTTGTATGAAATACATACAACCGACTTCCTGATGTATTACTCACTAATAAAAAGTATTCTATTAGATATAAAATCAATTATAAATACAAACAACACGCAAAACATTATAACCAACTTTCTCGAAAAACTCACAACAAAACAAAAACCGAACAAACTATTATACAAAATACAAATATATATATAATATCATTAACGAACCATCCAGATTCCAAATAAAATGGTTAAATATATTCCAAGAACATGAATTAAACTGGAAATAAATACATGTTATGTCTTACAAAACTACAATCGACATAACACTAAGAAACTGCCAGTTCAAATACATACATCGAATTATCGCGACCATTAAACTCCCTTTTAAATGCAAACTATCTAACTCTAACGTATGTGACTTCTGCGGTAAAAATATCGAAACCATAGAACATCTATTTTGTGAGTGCAAATGCATCCAACCTAACTGGAATAAGTTGACAACTTTTCTTGGCCATCAACAACTAAACATTAAACTATCCTTCTTAAACGTTAGTTTTGGAATTAACTCACTTAAATCAATAGACGGTAATAATGTTGTCAATGTTATTCTTATATTTATGAAATATTTCATATTTAACATGAAATACAGAAAACAAATACCAAATTTCAATTGTTTCATACATAGCCAGAAACTTAGCCCTCAGTAATGATACATTGCATATTTTTAACAAAAATGGAATAAAATTTAATTTTCATAATGCTTGTCCACTTATATACTATTCACTTTATGTTTAGTTAATCATATCATTATTATTTTTTTTAATCTTGTAACACCATTGATTATACATTATTGAACACATACTGTTGTCACTGATATAATGTTACAAACCAAGGTCTGAAACAGTATAAGGCATATTTTTGTATCCATTGTTAAAACCATTGTTTGCAAATGAAATACTTGTATGTATACACTATATGCTTTGAAATGAATAATAACAACATAAATAGCACAAAGCACAGTATTCGTTTAGTTCCTTTATTGCAAATATGTTGATACCTTTATCGGGTTATTTTAGATATGTCAGATATGCTTATGTATCTTCCTAGACACTTGTAAATCAATAGTCTATTCCAAATATGAGTTTGTATTGCACCGTTTGTTATGTACTGTTAAGTTACGGATTGTGCGATTAATACACATGTTTGTGGTTAATACACTATAGTTCTGTCGATCAACATACATTCTTGAACCCAGGTAATTGTTGCGTCTTAAAGACTTTCAATTTCCGTGCAATAAAGTAAAGCTTAGAACTATATTCAAACACTTACAATTGATTGACCGGTATAGTAAAGACTTTACTCTTATAGTCAGAAACCTTCCGGCTAAAGGTAAATTACCCCAGCATGAACTATATAGACGCAACCTTACCCAGCTAATTGAGCCTCATTATATTGGCATGTACATTACAAGGGCATTTGGGGGGAATACACTTACCTGACATTTCTACTTTTATTACACCCTTGTTCTGGAAGGCTTAACATTATCATCGCTGTAAATAGGCTATCTATATCTAGATAAAATACAGAAAAAATCACTATGTGATAGCAATCTCGCTGATGTTATATCATGCTGGATATATAATGGAAAAGCAATTTTGCAAATTTACCGCTGTGAAACGGGATTAAACATTCCGTTATAATGGATTTGCATAGACATTCCAACTGATTCTGAAAATCTGCGATACATCACTGATTAAACCACTGTTTGTGTTTACTATTATGGAATCAATTTGATGAAGTACTAAGTAAAAACATTAGTCAATGATTGCCGTGCCTTTTCCAATAAATTGCACCTAGTTTTGTCTGATATTACTTGGAAATGTGCTCCATAACGGCGGCCTCTAGTTTCACCAGTAAAGTATTTCCGGTCATTAAAAAGCCCATGTGAATTATTGGACGCATGGCGTTATATATTACTTGTCAACAGGAGGAGGCAGCGAAATATATACACTTATGCCGATGATTTATGGCCTTATGTTACTGCCAAGGCGTACATGTCCTTTATGTATTTTCCAGTTTTATTCCGTATCCGTTTATTCCGTATGTGATACACGAAACTCTGTTGTTTTTTTCAAATCTTACTGCAGCATGTTAATGTTATTAGAACTTAGTATTATTTTGTTTGAGTATATCATATATTGAATGATTATTAATTGTTAGCTGTAACAGTTACAAATGAATTATGAATTAAGTTCATCGTAAAATTAGTTTCATACAATATATTTCACAGCCCCATTCATTCATATACACCTTTTTGTTTAAGTGCATGTTCCATTAATGACAGTATATGTAATGGAAACGTTGCTTGATATAATCGAATGCACTTTATACCCATTGTTATGTATCTTAACTCCCGCAGAAACAAGCATGTGTAATTGAGACTCGTTCTGGGAAAACTGAACTTAATGCATGTTCCTACAGTGTCATCCCAGATTAGCCTATGATCCGCACAGACTAATCAGGTTCCGCGTTTTTGAAAGTTTTAGTTTAAAAGACGGTCTGTTCTTGAGGAATATTCAGTTAAGTCGGACATTGTCGTCCCTGTTAGGCACTGCACAGGCTTATCGGGTGGGATATTTTATGTGCATGCATTAAGCCCAGTTTTCCAAAAACAAAACAAGGACTTATTTATACAAATGTAGCAAGATTTATAGAAAGATCTCAGTCGTTTGAGTTCGACCTTTTCAAATAAATACCGACCATTATGTGTACAGCCTCGCAGACCAATAGATACTTAGTGATGGAACAAACGGTATCAAACGCCCTTGCTAACATAAACAATATGTGTCACACGTAACGAATAGTTTTCACTAAAACAGAATGGTTTGCAATTTCTAACGCGCTAGTCTGCTTAGTGGTGGCTCATATGAACTATTATACTCGACATTAATGTAATGCAGTTGACTAATAGAAGTTGTTTCTTCGCCATATTTAAATATTTAGGCGAATTTAATATTTCATTATATTACACGTTTATTCGAGTTGCATTGCTTTTAATTTTCATAACAAGCTTTCATGTCTTGACTCTACAAACAGTACAATGCTACGTGTTGTTTTGCTATCTTTTATCCATATACCAAGTTTCTTTGTTAACAGGTTAAATCTTGGTTGGAAACACATTTTATAACAAGATACGTTACGACGTGATATTAACATAGTTGACTGTGTTTATACATTATATCGTCATTGCATTAATTTGCTCAAACTATATTCAAAATATCACGAATAGCTTGATTAATGTCTTCGTGCACTACTACGAATATAATACATTTCTAGAGGTTACTGAGAAACTGAAAAATACATGCGGCTGATCAGTCCCCGAGGTATACTTAATTAATTTTTGCTCATCCTGATTTAATGACGTCCCTGGCGACGGATTCCAAACAATAAATCCGGTCACATTTGGATGTTATTATAATTGGTAGCCTGATAGCACTGGTCATGTTCATAATTAATTCCTCCTTTTTCCCCAATTCATGTCATTTCTAACATCGTTTTGAATCGATGTTTTCCTCCAAAAAACATAAACTTATTTTAATTAATTTAAAACGTTACATATACTTTTGCATAATAAAGTATATTGCAAGTTTAAATAAATACAGACTCGCTATGTATTTGGCGTAAATAAAAATTAAGCAAATACATTGCGTTATGTGAAGATATGGACAATACATACGTTTGTCATCCTCCTGATCCAAACATCCAGCCGGGGTAGCCTCGATGTTAAATGCACAGAAGTGTTTTCGGTCCTTTACGTTAAGTGATGTATGTCCAGAGCGGTCCGAAATCTCTTCCACGCATTGATCTCCGTCCAGGTACGCGTGTACATCTCCTGAAACATCCACTTCCTCGATGAATCCACAGTCTAAGCCTCATTCCTCGGTGTAGTAAGGCAAGTCCGCGACTGGAGATTTTGCAATCTCTCATTATTCATTATTCATTGTGACTATGCCACATTTCTTGGCAATCACCTATGTATTGAAGTCATTTTTGATTACATATCCAATGCGTCTATGATACGTCACAACTAAAGAAAAGTCCGTTTGCCGATTGCATGAAATCACTTGTCAAGAAATGTGTATTCTCGAAGACTCGACGGCAATCTCCGGAAAAAAAAACATCCTGGAGAACGTCGTAATATCGCCTGAACTACCTCATTCTTAAACGGCTTGAGGGTGCGTTTGTTGGAATATATTACAATCGCATATTTTGTACATTCAAATCGCTTTACAAATTCTTCTTTGGCTAAATTGTATATTTCTTGCCATATGCCATACATATTGCTACAGAACATCTATGTCACATTGCTTTTTAGTTGTTTCGTCTGTTGTAATATATGTGTGATTCAAGTTCCCTTTCATTACTTTAACAGCAACGAAATATGAACAAATTGTTTTTTAAACTGATTGATAACACAAACGCCAACAAACGGATCGTATAGTAAAGGACCCGTTTGATTAATTATTCACTAGGATTTGAACCCAATTTATAAGCGAAATCTTTATGAAGACCAGATGATAACACGCAAATTTGAATGGGTTCCTTAACGGAGTTTCTTGTCATCTGAATTTTCTTTGCCTAAATCTAGTGAGCTTTAGTTTGTGAGTTTCACAAATCTTCTCGGGTCAATCGCACTATGTTATAATGCCCATAAATTCACAAACATCACGTTTTAGCCGAATTGATGTAAATATAAAGACACATTGTCAGAATAAGTTTCAAAATGAAGTCCAGTAATTCATCGTTGCATTTGTCTAGTATGTAATCATAAAAGCATACGTCTGGATGAATAATTGAGCCTTGTTCTGAGAAAACTCGGCTTAATGAATTTACGTGAATTGTCGTCCCAGATAAGCTTTTATTGTATTGTTCGTTTAAAGGAATACCAGTCTTGACGATAATCCAGATTAGCGGAAAGTGTCGTCCTTGATTAAGATATGTGGAATACACAGGCTTATATGGGACGACACTTTACGCACATGGATTTAAACCTGTTTTCTCAGAGCGCGACTCAATAAACTGTACTCATGTATTTCTATCGATCGAGCTGTTCTTAACAATGAAAAAGCATATATACTTGAATGACCGTGACAGCACATGATATCGATGCAGGTTTTAGGAAAATGTCAAATAATATATACGATATTTCATACAAATATGTGGGATGAAACTGTGAGCAACGAGCAATACGCATTTTAATGTTGGCATTGCACATATTGAGTCATGAAAAGTTCCTAATATATCCTATTTTGTAATAACACGCCAGAAACATAAGACGGAATCACGCCGAGTTATTTTAGATATAACATTAAGAAGTTCCCAGATCCATTCAATCAAATCAAATTCTAAAACAGAAAAAAGAGGGAATCAACAAATATAATGGATGCACTTGTCTGTTAGTCTCTATATGATCCGTGCGAGGGTCGTATTTTACTGACAATTACAATTACATCTGCAATTGCGTGAAATTAAGCGAGTCAAACTACGGATAGGGGGTCGTCAATATTTAGAAACCATGCAAGTTAAGCACGCCAGTGGTAACTTTAGATTTCAACAAATGTTGCTGTCTGATTTTCCTTTTCAATGCATATGTGAGTTAATGCTTTAGCAGTTCCAGACAGACATAGGCGCATGGATAAATGTAAGTTATTATCGCACTGTTTTATATTTGTCAGGCACCAGATCAATCGGTTAGTAACCCAAATATACTCTGTAATTGAACAGTATAACTAAACGCTATCAAAGTTTCAAGTTACACGTTTTATTAGAAAAACATCAAGAAAATCAAAAGCCAAAGTGGACTAAATAAGCGTACAGTGCTTACAAAGTTAATTGTTGTTGATTATACAAAGTAATACTACGTTTCATTGTTACAATACAAAATGTATTATTTAATATTTTATAAATAACTATCGATGGTATATCTATAATTAAATCTGTGTAATTACGTCAAATTATGCTGAAGCTAATTAATTCAAAATTGATAGCAAATAGTTACATACACGATTATATTGTATATGCAGTACACTCAGTCAAATTTAACTCCTATTGCCAATGTTACTTTCAAATTACGGTACCATGAAGACAAGAAATGGTAGTTGTAATTATAACATGGTCCACCATTTGGTGCGAAATAAACATTATTTACTTTGCAATGGTTCCTTTTTTTATTTTGATCGTTCATTGGGGCTTACGTTGTATAAGCATTTGCTGATACTAGTAACACGCGTTTTTATTTAATATACTTTTAGTATCTAAGAAATATGAATCTAAAAACATGTTATTGACGACTAAGAATCATAATATAATTATGTTGTATCCGTAGTACATATTAATACTAAGCCTTTTCGATTAATCACGTTTCTTTTGTAAGATGAGTCATAATCCATATGTAGGTCTGAACAACAAACAATTGATATTAGATCTACATATTACAGCTAGATTTAATTAATCATAATAGAAATATATACATTTACATATGATGCATGAAGCGGTTTTGTTATATATTTGTGGTATATATATATATATATACCACAAATATATAACAAAACCGCTTCATGCATCATATGCATGCATTTATAAATATATTAGCTGAAATTATTAAATGACAAAAGTGGCACAGACAATATCAGTCACCTGAGTACTACCTATATTTGCTACATTTTATATGCGTTCATCTGTAATCAATTTATTTTTATTGAAATATTTTTTGTCGATTGTAAAGAAAACACATAGTTTCTTAATCCCGCTTTCATCTCATATTCGTATGGATAGAAGACACTCCTGAATCCCATCGGTCATATTACAAACCCATAAACGCCTTAGCAATCTTTGCATTATGAATGAGAAAGCGTTGGTCCAGCTTTAATGTCAATACATGAATGGTTCATGTCTTCCTTAAACACAGAGCTCATTTAAATAACGATTAGCCTACGAACCATTGGGAAATATGAGGAAATGGAACACAAGTAACATACAACTTATTACGTTTAAGTGTAGTAAAGCATGTACCCCCGACATGAAGAAAAGTAGCCACTGTTCTCTTGACTTTTTCCTTCGACAAGACTGACAAGCATACTAATTTAAATGCACACCAGAAAGCATGTGTTTGTATCATAACGTTCTATTATGAAGGCACGTTAGAGTTTTACACATATTAGACAAACATCAATATTTAATTTATATTATTTAATCCCAGAAGGGTATTGTCGAAACAATCTGAAAAATCTAGGATGAGGATACTGAAATGAATTTTAACTTTATTAAATTAAACAGATATTTAAAAATTCTAAGTAAAGGATAAATACATTTATGCTTAAGAAACAGACTGGAACATGTGTTTTGCTTGCACGATCACCTGTCAATGAAATGGAGCTTTAGGCAGTGATTTCCTCCTACCAACATGGATATATATAGAGAGAGGATTACATATAGGGATTTCAAAAATTATAATAGCTCCAGTAACACATTTTATCCAATCATTTGGAAATCATTTTTTAATTTATCCAATGTACAGATAGTGTGTTATCACAATTAAACGTCTTGTTAAGGGATGCCTTATGGGTATTAACCGATCTTAAAATGTTCGTGTGTACCTATTTTATTTCATAGCCCCAGTTACGTTGACCTTTGACCGGTCGACCGGAAAATCGATAGGCTCCTTTCTTTTCTCCCAAGTAACCACCATTATAACTTGCATGTTTGGTGGTCAAAGCGTTCTCTAGATATCATGCGGACACAAAGGGTATTCGTACCGACCTACCGATCGACCTATAGACCGACTTACTAATCTACCGACCGACCTATAGACCTACTAACTGACCTACCGATCGACCTATAGACCGACCTACTAACCTACCGACCGACCTATAGACATACCTACTGACATACCGACCGACCTATAGACATACCTACTGACCTACCGATAGACCTATATATCTACCTACTGACCTACCGACCGACCTATAGACATACCTACTGACCTACCGATCGACCTATAGATCTATCTCCTGACCTATCGACCGACCTATAGACATACCTACTAAACTACCGACCGACCTATAGACATAGTAACTGACCTACCGACCGACCTATAGACCGACCTACTGACCTACCGACCGACCTATATACCTATTGACTGACCTACCGATCGACCTATAGACATACCAGAACAGAACAGAATATTTTATTTTAGCTTAAGCATACAGCTCATCGCCATAAACATACATATGCAATAACAGCATGCGTTACAACTATATACAAAATATACATCATTTTGAGGAAAGATGAATATAAAAAAGGGATGACATACAACATGTTTTAGTAAGAATGCCGCATGGAAGAAGTTAATACAAAGTGACCACATAATGTAAAAAAATAGTTTAATAATGTTAACAAATATAACATTTTTCTAATGTTATGGTCTTTGTGAAAGATATATAATTTATACTACACATATAGCACATTTTCTCGCATTTTTAATAATTGTATAAAAAAAAATGGCAAGTTTTCTTAAAATTATTTTGTTTGAACAATTAAGTAGTTCGATAAACTTGAACATATTAGGGTGTGATCGATAATACTTTGGAATTTATGTCTTCCTTATATCGGCATAATACGGACATTTAATAACAAAGTGATATTCATCCTTGATATCATTGAGGTTGCATAAAACACATTTGCGTTTTTCTCTGACAATGTTCTGGTGTCTACCCGTTTCAATTAATAATTTGTGAGACGACAAACATAATTTTGCAATAATGTTCCTATGTTTTTTATTTTCAACAATATCAAGGTACGCAGATCTTTCGAATATTGGTTTTAATTCTTTATATAAAATCATTGAACTCGATGAAGTGACAGGTATATTCCAGTTAGTAATATACTGGTCTTGTAATCTGGTTTTAAGTAGCGGGATTGATTGATTAGAGTTCAAAGATTTGGGGAATAGCCATTCATCGTTAAAACCAGTTTGGTTAAGAATGTCCCGTTCTTTCGATGACCAATTGTTTGTGTTATTTTTGCGTTTAATTTCTAATCTCTGTGATAGAAAAAATGCATTTAAGAAAACAATTACCCTGTTTTACAGTATATAATTTCAAAAAAAAGTATTTCACAATCCTGACATATCTGTCTAAATACAAGGGGAATCGACCGACTTCGGCATATAGCGATGATGAGTTTGTTGACATCTTAACCTTGAATTCAAACCTACTGACCTACCGACCGACCTATAGACCTACTAACTGACCTATCCACCGACCTATAAACCTACTGACTGACCTACCGATCGACCTTTAGACATACCTACTGACCTACCGACCGACCTAAATACCTTCTTACTGACCTACCGACCGACCTATATACCTACTGACATACCTACTGATCGACCTATAGACCTACCTACTGACCTACCGACCGACAGAAAAAACATGTGCGAAGCAATATACCCCGCATCTTCGAAGGCTTCTGTCGGTCGAGTATATTCAATAACTAAAAAAATCCTTTGATCACGTGTAAAACGTGCTACATTTACCATATTAAATACTCAGTTTCCATCATTAGATCCAGACAGTTATCCTGTTAACCATCATGTTCAAATCAGTTGGAATACAATTCAACACTCTCAGAAAAACTGATGAAAGTAGTGTATCCACATTTAAATTAACGAGCAGACGAGCATTCAAAGAGTAAACAAACAGTTGTTCAATGTTAATATTCAAAACTTGAACAGTGATAAGAAGGAATTTTGAATATTGTGCGCATACAATGAATAACAAAAAACACTAGTGAGGTTATGTGGCCTGCATTAACGGAAGGACTTAACTAATTTAGCTTTAGCCAATTATTGCTGTTAAGTCGATACTGCCTCCAGAAATGGAAATGTCTGCCTCTGACAGATCCATTTGGCAGCCTCAAAATTTGCCTTTAGTAGTCGCTGCCACAAATTATTTTTGACAGCTTGCGAATCGGTCCGGGCTTGACATATGGACTTGACCACTTCTGTACCTAAATAGAGTATTACTGTCGATGCAAAGCATTTACCGATATCGCTATTGTATTCATCAATTGATGTGTTTCATTTTTAAAAGCCCTTATGTCTGTTATGTAATGTACATATACGTTCTCTTAATTCAGTTTGTTTGCAATTATCATCATTGTTTCTTAGTCATAGACTAATTTCTTACGACGAGACACAAACAACGTTTATCAGAGCAGCTATGAGTCTGTTTGTCTAAATTCAAGATTGTATCTCACGTTAAAAATGTTTTATTTGTTATTGAGAAGCGAAATAAATATCCTCATATTTTCCACATATGATGATAAATGAACATATCAAACTTTAATAAGGCTTGTAAAAGACAAAAAATGCGATGAATGGTCAGTTTGTATGTCAGAACTTCCTTGCTGACTTGTTATTATTGTTCTTGATGGTTGGTAAATTGCAAAGATCATATTGATCAAAGACGCAAGATGTAGTTTTTTTAAAATGATATGTATCGTTTTGAAGTAAGGCCATTTATAATTTGAAATCATTGACTCTGACTTACTAAACAAAAATTAACATAATTGACCCTTATATTGAAATAGTTGTTAGACCGAGGTATGGTGCACTTTGTTTTACAAAGTAGTTGATTAGAGTTATTTCTCGTTGTTATTTCTAATTTGGCTTTTTCACAAAATTCGAACACGGCGAAAACACATTTAACGTCAGTTACTACTAACCGGCTCTTATAGTATCTGCAACATAAACAGTTTTTTTATGTAAATACGTGAGTAATATAAACACAGTTGTATTTAAAAAAAAAGAAGCAACATTCGTGAAATTAGATTTTTTTTTCTTAAACTTAAGTATGTAGCAATGCATAGCTTTACTCGTTTGTAAGACAGCACACATATCAGGGTATTATGCATTTCAGAACATAACAAAATTAGAATTGTACATTTCAAATATGATACAATTACAGAACAACTGCATTTGATTTGAATATCTTTTGCCCCTGTTTCTAAATTAAAAATGACCACACTTTTTTCACCACTTCACAATTCCTTAATCGAAATGATCAATCTTGTTTGGTCAAGAGGAGACACCTGTTGTTGCTTTTTAACAAAAAAGGTTATATGAACAATTTGAACTTAAACCGTAATTTGAGTAACCAAGATGCTAAAATAGATAGTGCGGTTATAAAACAAAATCGGAATACGACGACTTATTATTCAAAGTCATTAATAATCGAAATCGAAACCGTTTAGTATGATAGCTGCTGCTAAGGCATTATATTATCATAATGAGCAGATAGATTGCTTCAGACACCTGATGCTTGAACATGCAATGCAAGCTGTTATTTGTGATAAGTATTCCGTACACCATATTAATCAGTACTGAAAAGGCTTCGACAACTGATTGTGTTCTCAAAGAAGATAACGTAATCTGGCATTCATAACTAGTACATATGAAACCATTGCAACACAAATGTTCACATGAATGTGTATTATTTTAATTTAAAAATAATATCCTAAGATGTATTTTTTTTCAATCACGAATTGCTCAATTCCAAACTTACCTTTTAAGAGGTATTGGGGCAGTTTATTTAACCGATGATATATTTATAGCAACACCTGATGCTATTATCACAACCCAATATTTTTTTATCAAAATCATCACAAATGACAGAGTTGGCTAATAATATGTACAAAGGTCAGTGGTTCGATCCCAGGTGCGTTTAACTTTTTTACTTCTTGTTTTCTTTCTTTTATTTCATTCCTGTTTTTTTTTACTGGAGCTCTTTAGTCCTGTTGTTTACATTTATCAATTCAAAGCATTTAATCAAAAACGTCAAAACATGCCGAAATCTGTCGACAAGTCCCTGTTATTGATGATTAAGGTCGAGTTTGATACTGTATGGTCTTATGTTTGTGATTAAATATTGTATAAGTGTTGTGTTTTTTTAAGCTGTTGTGATCCCAGTTAAGATTGCAAACAATTTCTTATGTATATGCATATCTCTAACAATCTATATACCGGTACTTGGGTTTTGCCTAGTTGCTGTATTTTATGAAATTTGACATAGACGGTAGAGATTGTTTAACATACAAATCTCTATGAAAAGTGTGGTGACCCCCTTTTTTATTTTTGTTTTATGATGACAACACGTAGATGAACATATTTGAGCAGTTTCGCAGAATTCTATTAGACAAAACCTTTTTAAATTACATCAATGTGGTTAAAATGGCAAAAAAATAGTATTACGCTTTATGGGGGGACCTTAACATTAAAACAAATTTAAAATCTTCAAATTTTACTTGTGTACTCCATTGTATTGGTAGTGTATGGTTTAATTAAATGGTATACCATGTATATTAGCTTATACAATATCTACATGTTGCCAATTTTATATTTTATTAATGATTTTTACGCAATTAGATATTTTTCAGTTTTAATAAAAAAGTACATGTTTTATAATGGTGAATACAATCAAAACAAGGCCTGTGACCCTTCTTTTTTATTTCATTTTTCATATAGTATTAGTATGTTTTACTCAAATATAAATTTTGAGCTAAATATATTAGATGGAAAAAAATCAGCAAAACTGCAGCAACACCCCTTAAGTATCGCCAATGAATAAAGTGTTTGCTAAAATTAATGATTTTATTAACTAATAATAAGACGTAATGTATGTTGCCATGATTGATAATGACGTTTACGTAAATTATTGTGCCATTAATGACAAGGGAGTTTACTTAAATGTCAACGGTTCAATATCATTTGTTTTTATATCATCTGGATACAGGCGATATGCTGTGTAGAATATCTGAACGCTTATGTATTGAGAAATGCTACTTATTGAGTGACTTAATTATTGTTATCCTTTTTCAAGACAATGGTTTAATAAGATCAGTTTTATTATCAATCTCTCATTCGTATATATATTTGAACAGAGGTAGCAAGTAGTTCACCGCCAGTGCCAGTGCAAGTTCGTTGTGCGGCATTTACACGGTACAGGTCAACATTTTGGATGTTTATTGTGTCTTACAGGTGATCCTATCGCAGGTACCTACCTCTGTTTCTAGTGATAAGGTCTGAGAAGTCTTAATGGCCCGAGGATATTGCAACGAGATATCTGTATAGCTCTCATCTGCTGCTCTCTTATACTAGCTTAACCGATTTGTTTTGGTTGCGAGCCAAGCGTTTGACATTAAAGTATCCCAACAATATACCCCATAAAACTCAACGTTCACAACTGTTTTATATTATAATTCAGTCTTAACAATGTGTTACATTAACACTCTTAACGTGGCACACAATTTCGAACAGTCGTTTTCATATTTACTTTTATGATAATGTACTGCACAAAAAATCATACGTGTATTTTTTTTATGTTGATCGATTATCATTCATAGGACCACTCCAATTCAGTTTGAATCAAGAAAAGTGTTAAATATTGTTAACACTGCTTGCATTCCATCGGATCGCGGACATGTTTATTCATCTTGTAACTGACAGGAGGTAACTCTACGCTCTCCATGACAATGAGTTTTATTGATAGGAACTTTTACACATTTGTTTCATGTTAAACAAACACATATGTTCTTCGTTCATAGTATTTGCGATTGTAGTGAAATATTGGGTTTCAAAGTTTACTTCATAAAATGTTATTAATTAAATAAAACGGTGATTTGTCTAAGGGTTAAACACTAAATAAATAATAAAAAATACTTTTGCTACGATGACCTCGTATATCTCTAATATCAGAGTGAATTATTATGTATGCAGTATTTGACCCGACGCTTAGAATATAACGATCCAAAACGTGTTGTCATAACCTGTATCACTTTATTTATCGTGTTAAGAATTTGTGTTAGTAAATTAGCACTGACGTTCCTAGACATGGCAATTAAAAGATGAAATTTAATGACAATGGGTGCCCGATATTTTCATCAGATGCTTTGAACGGATATAACATTTGTTTGAAACATATCTACCTTAACCATCGTTTACTGTCGTGCGGTCATAACGACATCATTTGAACAAAGTAAAAGATTGAATTTGTCAGTAAAATAGTATGTATCTGATAAAATCAAAACACATGTTATCATGCACATACAATATATAATCATAGTATTTTTTACAAATTGACATCACGAGCGACCGTTATACGTTTTGTGCGGACCAATATATTCAAACCGCACACGACCGATGTTTCTGTATATGAATCAGATGGCGCGACGTCAATTGAAGAAATCTGCCATCCAAACTCAGACTTATTTTCAACAGTTATACATATAATTAAGCAGCACATCACTGTTAAAGAAAAACACAAGTATAATACTGAAAAACACGAATAATTGTGAAATTGTAGATTAGAAAGTACATACATCAATTGATTGAGGCAGAGCTTTAAAAAGAGTCATCAAACCAGTACAGCAGAAACCTTCTTAATGTACACAAAACATTTACTTTGTTTGGCAATCCATATTGATCAGTGTAGATTCGTTCATACTACAAATAGAAACAATTTTGGTTTTAAAACACATATGAGTAAACGTGTCGGTATCGGCGTTAATTCGCTCGTTATAAATTTTTTGAAATAAATTGTACGATATAAAGATGTTTTATTAAGTTTATTTGTATATTCATCGGTCTGATTCAAATGTTGGTTTAAGATTGCGAGAAGAATTGTAAACATATAAATTGTAAGTACTCACTGTAATGCATAATCGTCATTTAATCGACGTAGGAAGTAAATTGCATGATTTCACATAAACACTTTCTGACACGTAGTTTTGATGAACTTATAAACTATATCATCGTGATAAGTCTCGCTAAAAAAAGTCTCGCTGTTTGTCATAATGCATGGCACATTGATGGAATATACGAACGGACCATTCACATGTTAAAGTATCAGATTTTCGTGCATTAATACACCTTGTTATGAACGTAATTGATATAATCACACAGCAGCCTGCCAGAGTTTGATATATTGTTGGGCTTTGTAGTGCTATAAATCGTCGAGCACATTCTTCATAAAGAAAACATATCTTGCTGGACAGGCATGATGTATTTAATTTGCTTAATAGGTTGATGTAGTTTTTCATTGTACAGGCTACAAAAAAGCAAACAACCGATCACTTGCTAGGTGCGTGTGGGCGATGCGTTCCATCTTGAAAGGACAGTAGTAATGTTCTATCGAAAAAACATTCGTACTCATGCTCATAAAGAAATATATATATATGTGTGTGTATGTGTGTGTGTGTGTAATATATATCGGTAAATGAACATAATGTAATATAATGTAATCTATATAAAATTAGAATATACATGTATTATACTTAAACACGACTGAATTCCTCAGTGGCAATGGTAAAGGTGATGTATTGTTTTATGTTATGTCGAATGAGATTTAATACCATAAACGATGTAACAAACATGCTTAAGGTATTAGAACTCTAATACGAAATTTTGATTTTCTGTTCTTTCTTCGCATCTTTCTTAGTGTTATGGTATTTTGCATTGATAATCAAAATATAATTCACCGCACAATAATTTTTTTTTGACATTTTAAGTTTTCAACCCCAAAATTATTTTTTTCAATTTTTTTCTGAACCATGC